>CAUYSK010107779.1:0-22500 GCA_963575035.1 Avahi laniger | reverse complement strand
CGTTGGGGAAGTGTTTTTTGTCGTTGTCTCCCCACCCTTTTTTTTAATCCCACAGAACTTTGCAGCACTAGGTCACCTTTTGATTTTTTCGTATGTAAGCGTGGTGTGCGCTTCTTACAAATTGGGGCGCTCCGGGGATGGATTCCCAACGGCGTGGTGGGACGGCAAATTACCGGGACGAGTTTCTTGGGAGCAGTTTTTAGTTTGAAGAAATTCAAGACATTTCCCTTTTCTTTTTAAGGAGGAGGAGATCTGTCTAGAATGTGTTGGCTCATCTTGCTGGTGCCTTTTTTGTTTTGTTTTTTTTTTTTCTTTCTTTCTTTCTTTTTTTTTTTTTTTTGTCTTTTGAGAAAGCCAGAAAATAAATTCCTAGTCAAAGTTGCCCATCCTGTCTGCTGCACTTTATAAGTTATTGTTGCTGAATGATTGGGAGCTGTCCATCAGCGGGCAGAGAACTTGCAGTTTACTTAAGAAATTGCATGTGTGACAAAGGCAACTGCCAGGAGTGTGGTGGTCCACGTGAATAGAGGGAGGGAAGGCAATTAGGGGGCTGTGTGGTTGGGGCTTTTTACTTGTCACACTGGAGGCTCATTGCTTTTGTTACTGCCATGTAAAGGGAAATGGCAGGGTTTTGTTTTGGTATTAAGGGCCTTCAAGATTGCTGCCTGACACTTACACAGGAAGGCCGGATAAGTCCAGAAAGAGGGGCCACAGAGCAGTATTTTTAAAAAGAAGAAAAGAAGAAAATGAGGAATTCTCACTTTTTTGTTATCTTTAAGCCCTTCCAGCGCTTGTTTTTGTTGATTTTTTTTTTTCTTTTTGGAGGAGGGAGTGGGGGACGAGGTTATTAACTTCTCCCATGTATTAACAGATTGCTTAAAGACCTCCGTCAGGAAAACAATCCTGTGGGTTTGGAGATAAACAGATGGCTGATCAGTTCAGCAAATTAAAAACATCTCCTCAACGCGAGGTGGGTCCCGCCACCAGAAGAAACCAAATCTTTGCCACTGGTCTTGCTTCAAGCAACACAGGTCCAGGAATCCCAAGTGGGGACAGGAGTGTTCTCTTACCTGCATGCAAATCGGAGTTGTGTATTTGGTGCTAAAGAGGGTGAAACGATTTTACTCTTGGGGTGGGAAAGGACTGGAAGGGCGTTCTGGACGAGTTTTGTCCTCTGCAACTTTTTCTGCCTTTAATCCCTCCTTGAGCGGCCACCCTCCCACACTCCCCTCCTTCGTGTAAAAGAGGACGATTTCAGGCCTGTGATGTCTGAGTGTCTCAACTCAAATTAAGTTAAACCCACACAAATGTACCCAGCCCTGGATCCCATAAGAGCCCCAGGAGGAGTAAGTCGGGTTTGTGGGGTTCAGGGATGATCTTTTACATCCCTTTGCCTTTTCTTTTCTCTTTCTCTCCCCATCTCCCCTTCTCCTCCTCTTTCTCCTTTCTGCGAAAAGCTCACAAAACTCAACAGTCAAAAAAGCGAGTTAGCATCCTGACTATTGGAATGCCAACAGTGAGCTCAGGAAGCTTAGTTTCTTCTGCTTCCACAGAGGTCAGTTGACAGTCTCTCAGGTCTGTTGCTCTGGAAGGAAGAGAGGGTGTGTTTGCGTGGCAGGCAAGGCCCTGCAAAGTGTCACTTCTGTGTCACTGTGACAAGGAAGTATCCTTTCCTCCTCCCTCCCCTCTCCCGATCGCAGCCCTCTCCCTAAGAAATTTGTTTTGAGGGATTTGACAATCTTGCAGATAAGGTGCCTGCCTACTGCATTCCGTTGATCATTTTCCCTCATGGCTGACCGTAATTTCTTTGCTACTCTTAGCGGCAGCTCTGTCCCGGCTGCCCAAGGTAACGGGAGAGGGAGGGGGACTTTGCTTAGGTGCCCTGAGCTGGCTGGGGGAAAATGGGCCTTCCTCCTTCCTTCATGGATTCTGTAGTGGGAAAGATTAGAAACTAGAAGGAGTTTTTTAGTTTTAAAAAAATTTAAATCTTACAACCAGCTGAACCTAGATTATTAGTGTTTTTTTTAAATTTTTAAGTTTTTTTTTTTTCTTTAGGGATGTGTGTGCAGGGGAGAGAATTAACAAAATAATTCTAGGCAATATGAGTGATAACTCTGAGCATTTTGAGCCTACCAGGCCAGAAATCTGGAGCCATTTCCATTTTTTAAGATGCTTTTTTTTAGCTCTTTAAGTGAAAGGTTTAAAGGGAGGGGAAACTGGGAGGAAAAAGAAAAGTGAGAAAAGCAGAAAGGGAGGAGAAAAAAAAGCTGGCCCAGTCCCATCTTGAAGGTACAGAGAAAGTTTTTTTAGAGGTGGAGAGAAGGAAAACCAAAGCTGTTATGTACCCTAGGGATACAGTTTTAGTGGGAATGGAAGATTTGAGTGCTAAGGGAGGCGCAGTGGCCTCCGGGGTCTCTCTCTTCCAGCAGTTGGGCGGTTGGCACCTCAATTTGAATTGCTGGGTGAGTAGTGGGGTGTGCGGTGTGTATGTGTGCGTGCGTGTGTGTGCACGCGTGTGTGTTTGTGTCCGTGTCTATGCTTACGGTCTTGGCCATTAAACCTGTGCTTTTTTTTTTTTTTAATTTAGATCGTGGGACGGAAAAAATAAAACAAGAATAAATGTCACCCCAAGCGGTGCCCTTTCTCTAAGTACTTTTCACAGCAGTTTTTTGGGGACGAGGGGGAAAGGGTTAAAAAAGAGATGAGGAGGAAAGAAAGTCTGACTTTCATCACAGCCCTCACAGTTCTATGGCAAGGCAGACCCGGTTCCCCAAGTATGGGTGAGCTGGGATCTGGGGAGGGGTGGTGTGGTTTAGGATTTCTTCTAACAAATAATTTTTTTTCTTCACCCACCAGGGTGGGCACCATCAGAAGAGAGAGAAAGAAAAATGGCATTGCCTCCTAGAGGAGCATACTTTTCTAAGCTTGAAACAGTTCTGAGCAATGAGGCTTTTACAGTAGCAGGGCTTGTGTAAACTGTGTATTTTGGTTTCATATTTAATGCTAACTCTCTGTTGCTCTGCCTTTAGTTGTATTTATTTTCGATTTCCAGATTTAGATGTCGGCCTTCTAGGGCTATGTAGTCTTCCTTGGGGTGTGTGTTATTTTCTAAACTTAATACAAAATGTGTTTTGGAAACCTGAGCAAGAGACTGATGACAGCTCATTGTGCTGTTAATGATTAGGAAGAAGACCCTTTTTGTAACACGAATGTTGGGTTTAGGATACATTAAATCAATTCAACTGTTGGGTCAAATCGGGTATTCTCTTCAAGTTGGAGTCAAAATTTTTAATTATCTTCATTATTACCTTTATTATTTGTATTGTTGTTGCATGACCAAACAGAAACGTTCGCAGTGGTCAGTCAGCTCTTTGATCCAGTTTTGGGGAGAGAGGGAATGAAATATACTACAGATGATAAGTATTCTCACGTTTTCAGAATCATGAATTAAATCTGATACATTGTATTAAAACACAAAATCGTATACAGTTCTCTAGTTGAGCGTTAGGGAACCATGGGTGTAAGTCTTGGTTTTCCTTTCCAGTTGTGTGCAACTTTCTAGTTCAATCTCAGATTGTGTAAAGTGCTGAGGGTTGTGGGGAAGCGAGTGCAGGCTGGTGCTGCAGATGTGTAAGTTGTGTTGCCACAAACTTCACGCTCAGTACAGTCTCCCGTTTTGAGATATCTAAAAGGTTTCAGACCCTGATTTACTCAAATTACTTGGGTTACTTAACAGCAATCTTGTTTCTTTGGTGAGAATAAACCTCTATTCTTGCTGCCTTACAAGAAGGGAGTTGGTTTGAAAGGGTGAATTTCCAACTCCAATGATACAGATATTATGATCTTTGTATTGTCACAACAGGCTGCTGCATCGGCATTTTCTGGAAGCAACGGAGCCTGTAACCTTGTATTCTTAGGGAAACCTCCCTTTTGTGGTTTGGGGTTGGTGGGGGCCTGGCTGAGCTATGTAATGGAATTCTTTCCTTCTGCAATATTTTGGAATGTGATGAAATCCTGACATGCCCTCCAGATTACATACTTCTGCACACATTTGAGGATTTTTAGAAAATTGAACTTTGCCTCGGTTGTTCCCTTGTTACCTTGAACTTCCAGCACATCAGCTCAGGATCAGAGGGAGCACAAGCATGTTTGCCCTCCTCACCCCACGGTGACTCTGCATCTTCTTCGCGTATGTCATTCACGGAGGCTGTGAATACCTGTTAAAGGATGCCCACGGCTGGGACACTAACCGGGCAAAATAGAGCCGGATGGTGCAGTCCTGCCTTCGTGTTTTCTTCCTTTCAGTCTGTTTTTGCGGAACTCTTGCTGAATGGCTGGGTTTAGGCATTTGCGGTTGTTGGGCTACACAAATGAAAACTTTCATTCCTCCTCTCATTTACCTGCGCTTTTCTGGGGAGAAAATTTACCTGATCTCTGAAGGAAGCTGCTCTTTGAGCTTTTGTCAGACTCCATGGGGCAGGCATGCTTTTCCAATACAGGCTAAGATTTGAAAGTTAGACATAGGATGTATAAGAAAAACAAAAGACATCTTTACTCAGCTGTTCTTTGTGAATAAATTAGGAAGGTGGAGAGATGGTACCACATTTTGTTCACTACTTCTTTCTTTAGCTCCCCAGGATGTAATAACCAGTATGCACTTAAAATTTATTCTAAATCAAAATAGGTGATTTCCTTTCCATGATATTTAGGAAACCCTACTAGATGTGGGGTTGTTGTGTTGTGGGCGATGGCCTGGAAATCATTATTATTTTTTAAAAATTGTTTTACATTTGAGCTTTTTGCATTTCTTCATTTAGAATAAGTTAGATTTATTCCTGGTTCTGTTTTGAAGATCTTCTTTCTTAGAAACAGCTGTACCCTCTTACCCAGTTCCCAAACATTCTCTGCAAACTCGGCTACTTAACAAGATTGATTATGCTAACGCTAATCATTTAATACCCAAGTTGTAGGGAAATATTTGGCGGGAGGGCGGTGGTTGCAGATTCCTGGAAAATTGCTTAGGGCTGAAGGGGCTGGTTCTTCATGCCTGAGACCTGGTGGGGGATTAGGACGGAGGACCCCATAGCGCCTGTCGCACCCCCTCTCTGACCTCCAGGTTGAGAATTTTTTGAGGCTGTGGCATGCTCCTGGAGGGAAGCAGGCAGGAAGAAAACCCTGGAAACTCGCTGGTCAGGGGCGAGCCTGGACCGGGCAGGCTAAGCTTTAAGCTTGCAAATGTTTTAAAGGTTAGTTGGGGGAGGCACAATGGGATGTTTCCTTTTTATTGGAAAATAAATGAGAATGAGTGGAAATAAATTATGTTTAATGAACTTAACTGGAAGTAATTGTTCAAGAGCCTGTGAAAGCACAGCTTTGCCGGGTCGGGCCTAGGCTGTGGATTTCACAAAGCCAAGCAGCTGGAACACGTCTTTATTTTCCAGGTTTGAACGTTTCCCACCCCAACACCTCCAGCCCCACTCCCAGCCTTTCCCTCCTCCTTTTTGGGGATTAAGAAAAGGTCCTTAAGAAGAGCTGAATTTGGCCCTCTAGACCCTCAATGCTTGGCAGTCTGTTTGGTGTGTTACTGGGTGGTTATATTACAGAAGGGACCAAAAAAAAAAAGGCCAAGAACTTAGGATGGTTCGAGTTAGTTCTGTGTATATGCATGTGAGAATTTGGATGAAAACTGACTGCACATTTATCCTCTCCCTGCCTGCCCTGTTCAATCGTTTCCCAACAAGAATTTTAATGCCTGTGTGAATCCATGAGAAACTGTGAGTCGGCAGAATTTCGCAGACAGCAGGGAGGATCTTCTCTCTCCCTCTTCTTGCTGTATAAATGGATTTGATTCCAGAGAGGGAGAGACAGAGGGGGAAAAAAAAGTCTGCCATTGATCATTTACAAAACAAATAAGCAGACCCCTTCACGTAAGGCTCTCAGGTTGGAGAAGCTCTGACTTGGCAGCCCGGTGGCAGGTTCTGCTGCGGCCCGGCTGGGTGATGCAGGCTGTGTGCTGCAGCTCCAGGGTGGACATTTCTTCTCTGCATCTCACAGGCAGATCTCTCTTCTCCTACCACCTCGTTTCTCCAAGTAAAACTCAAACCCCGTGAAACCTTCTCTCCTTTATTTATTATTTCCAACAGACAGCGTTGTAGCTATCAATAGAAGTCTTGTCCAGGGAAACAATGCCCCATTAGCTGGGAGCGAGGCCTTAGACAGAAAGGAGCAGCATTCAACTATGAAAGACGCCTAGCCACTGCGCCCGATGGGTCCTGGCTGGCCCGAGGGGACAGGGGTAAAATGCTCTGAAGAAGCCATTTGGGGCCACGGGAGGAAATCACACCTGCTCCTCTCGACCTCTGTTTATGAGAGAGGTGCACGTGCTACAAAAGCAGGCAGTGGCCAGCTCAGTCGGCAGGGGACTGTGCGTGCAGGCCTGATCCAGGTTGCTCTGGACGTGTCCCCTGTGGTCACTGCAGCAGCAGAAGTCGTTGCAAACTGTTGGGGTCATAGGTTGTTGGGTGCAGGAGGGTTACCTTGGCTGGCCATCCACCGTCCTCTGGTTCATAGCCAGCAAAAAACAGGAATAGCTGAGTTGCCCAAGGGCGGTTGATGGGTAAGAAACAGCCGGCCCCTCCTTCCTTTCATCCCCACCCCCTTCCTCTCCCCAGCTCTCCCAGGCTCCAGTGACGTGAAACATCTATTAACGTTTTACTGGTCACCATTGGCCTCGCTGCAGCCACAGTAAAGGGCATCTGGAAAAATGCTTGGAGATGGACTGTAAACCCGTTTTTTATGTAAACCGGGAGTGAATGGTGTCCCTTCCTGATGCCGACTTCAGCCTCTGGGAGGGCTGGTAGGTTAAGAACACAGGACTTCCATGCCCATCCCGAGGAGGAAAAAAGGCTGACAAATGCTCCTCTGCGCTGCTTTTGTCTTATCGTGCTGGGCCCCTAAAGGCACTTTCTGGCCACATTTTCCTTCTGCAGAAAGGGAGAGCGATAGGGGCGTATTGAAGAGGGAGGGCCAGGGAGAGACCAGGGCCAGCAACGGCCCTGTTTGTTTGCAGTGTCTGTTGATGAATAGGTTGCAGACGTGAATGGCAAGCTTTCGTTCTGTGGGCTTTAGGTCGCCCACAGTTATATAGAAGTTTGCGGGCTTGGGGTGAGGTGGAGTCTAGCAGAGGGATCTGGAAGTGCGTTAATCAATCTTGAACTTGCCAAGTTCCAGATTATGAGCAGTGTTTGAACAGGTGTGTGGGCGTTTGCCGATGAGGGTGGCAGGGCCAAGTCTCACAACATGATGCTTAAGGGTCCTTGAGAGGTCAAAGGTCAGCCACAGGGGTGCCCCCTCCCCACTGCCCCCCCACTGTAGTTGGTTGAATAAGATGAATACTTAGGGTGGAAAGGCTTTGTGTGCTCTGAGGGCTGTTAAAGGACCTTTTCTTTATAATTTAACTATTCAGTGCTCAAAACCCCATAGAACCTAAGGGACAGAACCAGAAGAGGGGGGGGGGTCCTTTGCTTTGGGAAATAGCTGTTTCTCCAGGTAGAAAGCCTAAAGCCCTTAATGATTTAAAGTCAAATGAGGATTTTGGTTGCTTTTGAATAGTTTTAATTGTTTAATGGGTTCGGGTTTTTAGCTGATTTTTTCTTTAGTTTTTTATCAGCCCGGGACTGACCACATACAGTGTTTTTATCATCAGAATCCTGCTGGGTCCTGATACTGAGTGTTTGTATTTGAGAAGCAGAAACATCCTATTAAATGTCTTTAGCCCCCACCCCGCTCCCATAATCAACCAAATGCAGTACGAAAATCCCTGCAGAAAATACTCAGTGCCCTGTGACAATGCTGTGCCCCGCTAAAGCAGGGGACCCTGAGTTATTTCCAGTTTGGGGTCTGGGGACAAACTGGTCTAGGTCACAGTAACTGGCAGTGGGAGTTTGAGGACTGATTTCCACGGAGAGTCCCCAAGTATCTGTGTCCACCTGGGAAGGCTGGCCCAGGCCCGTCCCATTGGGCACTTCTCACTGCATCAACATGGCAGTTAACTCCATCCAATAATGGCGTCTCTGTAGACCTCACGCGGTAGCTGCAGACACAAGCCTGGAGGGTGCAGTCAGCCAGGTGAGGCCCAAGGCTTGACACACCACTCTCCCAAGGTGTGTGGCCTGGGAAACATCCCCTCACCAACTGCACGGAGCTAAAAGCAAATGCCTACTACTCCCTAGGTTTGTTTTGAGGATTTACTAGAACAAAGTATGTCACCCGGAGGCCGGTACAGAACCAGGGCTCCATTAAATGGCAGCCACTCTGAGCCACGCTGGTGTTGATTATAGTGCCGCTGGTGTAGCAGCTGGTCAGACCCTCTCCTACCCTCAGATCGTCCAGACAAGGGGTTCTCAGTGGCTCTGTAGGTAAATGTGAGATGCTGATGACAGTGGTCCGTTTGGGCCACTGTGGTAGAGCAGTTTTGAAATTATGTGGAATGCTTTGTACGTGTTTGCTGTTTTTGTGGCAGAGAGTCATAGTTTTCATCATGTTCCCAAGGGTCCAGTCCAGCAGCTTAGGCTCTCCATGCAGCTCTCCTTGGCCCACCACTACCGCAACCTCGCATGGTAGTTAGCTGTCGTTGGCGGTAATGATTTTGAACCCCCTGTGGTTTTGGAGAGGTATTTAGGTAAAATAGTTACCGAGAAGGCACCTGGCTGTCTGTTGTAGTTGTTAGTTGTCTGCCTTGAGCATTGGATAACCGGGGAGGGGATAAATACTGCGGGCTGTTTAACCCACCAACGCCCCCAGCACGGAGTGTTGCTGTCATGTAGTTGCCATGAACGCATTTCTGGGAAGTTGTCTATGTCCGTCCCCCGCCAAAGTTACTTTTCACGTCTGCGTTTTCTTGGGTGGCCCAATTTTGAACGCAACTCTTAGAGACCTTGTTCAAGAAGTGGGAGCTGTTCAAAGAGAAAGGGAACGTCTAAAGGACATCTTTCTCTTTGGATTTTTTTGGTGTTTCACGTATGTCAGCTTGATTCTGGAAGGGACCATGGTCATATCCAACTGTCTTTTTTTTAGCTTACAGCTTCGCTTTGACAATCTTACTCATTGGCATAGTAAAGTGATGACTTTTCTCACAAGAGATATTAACATATATTCATTAAGTATCACATTTTTAAGTAGGACGTGTTTCTGATGAAAGCAGTCACAAATCATGCAGACGCTCTTGTCCTGTAATGAACATCCTTACCTTTGAAATGAGGATGAAATCTGTGGCTGTGTGTTTTCCCCTGTGAATTTAATTAGAAGAGACCAGAGAGGTAGCTAACCTCATCATCACTAGTATTCATTGGGTTGCATTTGCCAAAGCTGTATTGCGTGTGTAGCTATGTGCCAGACACTGTGCAAAGCACTCTACATTCATGATCTCATTCAGTTTGCACAACAACCCTATGAGGTAGACATGATTCTCACCTGGAGTTTACAGAGACAGAAACGAAGTCCTGAGAGAGGTTACGCAGCCAGATTGGTAAAGAACCCAGGTCTTCCTTGAATTCAGTCCTTGAATCATGTGACGTGGCAGTGGGCTCCAAACCTGTTTTAAAGGTACTATTGTACCTGAGATGGTGTCTGCAAAGGTATTGCACTGGATGGTTCTGAAGGACCACCTAGCTCCCTTCTGAGTAGACTTACATGTAAAGAGCACAGCCATCTACTTAAAATGAACATGTGGTTGGCTCTGTCCTTCTCTTCCAATGTTTGCAGTTGCTATTTGGTTCTTATGTCATTTATGAGATCGTGTTCACCACTCCCAAAGGCTGGGCATTTCATGGGACTCAGGTGCTAGAAATCACATTCCTTGTCCTTAAGCAACTTAGATGTAGTAGGACCAAGAAAGGTGCATACACAACCCCAGCAATGGGCATAATGTGATGTAGAAACAAAGGACTCTGAGTTCTGAGGCTGGAGAGAAAGGCATTTGCAGGAAGTCCTCCCATCATAAGAGGATTTCAGGTAGTTTAGGTGACAGTTAGATTCTGGTTTTGGCAGATCTGACTGCAGAATTCCCTCCTCTTGTTTGGGAACAGTCAACTTGGACGGACAGGTGGTCACTTTCTTTTGTACGGACCTGCCTGGCATACAGTCAAGATCAGAGTAGCAGGGCTCCCATTTTTCCCTCTAAAGCCAGGCAGCACCTAAAACTCCCCCTCCCCTACCACTCCCTCTGCCCCTATGCCCATGCTGTAGAGCAGCGGTCCCCAGCCTTTTTGGCACCAGGGACTGGTTTCATGGAAGACGGTTTTTCTACAGAGGGGAGAGGTGGTACGGGGCGGGGGCGGGCATAGCTCGGGCAGTGGTGCAAGCGTGAGGAGTGACTGTAAATACAGATGAAGCTTGGCTCAGTGGCCGCTGCTCACCTCCTGCTCTGCGACACCCCCCACCGCCCCAGGTTTCACGGAAGACAATTCTTCCACAGACGGGAGCAGGGTACAGCCCAGGGGTTGGGGACCACAGCTATGGAGTTTTGACTGAACAGGAAAATACTAGTTGGCTAGGCTCAGGTGTGGGAAATAGGTTGGTAGCCAGAACAGGGCTCCAACTTTGTTGGAATCACCTTCACATCTGTATCTAAGCAGGAGGTGGAGAATGAATCCTTAAATCCCACACCCAGTTAGCTCCGCTCTTGCCCAAGTGCTGTCTTTGTCCTTTGCCATCCGAGTGGAGAAGGAGGGTTTTCCCCACATTTCCCTTTAGTCCTGCTGAGAAGATCACTGTGGGATCTGTGCTGCCTTATTGCAGACAGAACCATGCCATGGGGCAACTTCTCCCAACGATACAAAGAATATTAATAATAAATCACCGTAATCGATAATAAACTTACCGTGTGCTGGGTTCTATGCTAAGCCCTTTCCATGGATTTCCTAAGAACTAGGACTTGATTCTTGACTAGAACTCATATCTCCTAACCTCTGTGCCTGTCTGCACCTATGTGATCTCTGGCCTGGGGGTTCTCACTCGTGGGTGAGCAGAACCACCACCTGTGGCACTTGGCAGGCAGGCCCGCGATGCCTGGGTCCTGAGCCCAGACCCACCGAACCAGGTCCCCACTGAGAGATTTCCTGGGATTGGGCGTCTGGATCTGTAACCAGCATCCCTAGAGATGCACGGCTCAGCCAGGGTTGTGAACTGCTGCTTTCGATGGCTACCACCAGCCTTTCTGCTCCCAGAAAGGGAGCTGCCATCGTTGCTCGTGGTGGTCCTGCTCCGTCGGCACTCAGTCAGCCCTTCCACCCCTGAGTGACTGTCTTCCCTTCTCTGGGCCTCGTGTGCTTCTCCCCGCTGGCCTTGCTGTCTCGCCACACTTACTTTAAACTCTCTGGGACTGGTCTGCTTTCTTTCATGTCAGCGGGTGTGTATCTTTCCAACCAAACAGAAAACTTCTGGAAGGCAGTGACAGTCATCTTCCTCTCCTTGGAATGGTATCCACTTTATCTGTCTGTGTCTGTCTGTGTCTCTCTCCCTCCCTCCCCTTTTCTCTTTTCTCTCTCCACCCCAGCACACAGTGGGGGCTTATTTGCTCCTTCCTTCTCAAGTCGTCCTAAAACGAAACGTCCCCCTGAAGGAATCCTCAGTGCACGTCCGTGAGATGCCAGCACTGGCGGTGGGGCAGCAGCCCTTTGCCCTGCTGGGCGTGGCCTCGCCCAGACCCTCACGGCTGCTGACACCACTGGCTCCCAAAGCTCCCTCTGCTTTGGTGGCCTTTAACTTAATTGCTTCGATTGCAAAATGGTATCTCACAACACAAGGCTCCTGTGGGCCACTGGCTAGCCCTTTTCTCAGAAAGTGTCCAACTGTTTATAGGAATTAGTAAACCAGCCTGATTGGGAAGCACTGACTGCTTTTTCTGTAGTTTTTTCCGGAACATCTAGGGAAAGGCCATATTTTTCTTTTCCCGCACGCCCGTGAAAAAGTTAGAAGCACTTTTTAAAAGATACCTTCCCTGCAATAACCTGTAGTTTGCAATGCTCTTCCCATATTATATTCCTTCCTCATCCGTTTAAAAAAAGACAAGAAGAAAAAAACAATCAAGAAAACTAACTGCTCAGCGATCCCTGAACTCAACAGGCGCTAGTGGGCAGCACTAGAACCTTCTTTTCTTTTAATGCAATTCCTTTTCCTTGATGTTAATGCAAGTTGTGCCTTCCTAAAAGTAATAAAAGGAAATGAAGACACGTTCTGAAATGAAACTTGACTCTAATCCATTCATCATCTAATACTCGCCTCTTTATCTTCGCTGGTACCTAATCTGGTTAAATGTCCCTGTTGTAGGATTTTAGTGAAAATCCTCTATAGGGAATAGGGTTTTTTGCAATTGGATTATTCTCAGTAAATGGCCCAGTAGTTCGCTTGTTTCAGCTTAATTTTTTCTTTGTGATCTTGCTGGGCTAACTTATAGCACAGCGCAGTGGAGGGGGAGAGGGCACTGAGAATAGGGTAGGGGAAGAAAGAATAATTGGGGAAAGCCTGGGCCTGGCAGCTAGAAACATATTTAAAATGCTTTTCTTTCTTTTTCTTTTTCTTTTTTTCCCCTCTGCTTCTCTCCACTGACCCACCCTTCCCAAACACAAAAATGCCTGCACTTTGTTTTCTAGAACTGCCCATTTCTAAAATGCATACCTTTTGTGAGCCCAATTCATCATCATCCAGTTAATTTATTAGTGTTCCCGGGTGACTTCCTAATGAAATTCCTGATGAATCAGGGCTGCTGTAATCTGCATAAAATATGCAGGTGCTTGCCAGGCAGTTTAGAGCTTTCTGGTAAAGTTCACACTCCCACCCAAACCACGAGTGGGGCTTTTTATCCGTGCTGTCTGTAAAGGATTGTCGCATGCATGCTGTTTCTGAGGGCAGGGGGCGGTTAGGAGTTGGGGGGGTGGGTATGGAGGCTGGCTGGGTAGGATTTGGGCCCTGCTGGGTTTCTTGTAGGTGAAGGTTTTCCTAGCTGGTCCCCCGTGAGCCTGCCTCCTGGAGGTCCTGCCAGTGGGGCCTCGGGATGGAAGATCCCACCCGCCATGCAGAGATGCAGTAGGCCTGGGAGATTAAAGCCCCCACTTCCGATTCACCTGCCGATGGGAGAAGTGCAGACTCTGGGGCTCCAGGATGGGTGGTGGTGGAGAAGGTATTTTAGAAGCCAGGCGCAGTGGGGAGGTAAAAACGGAAGCAGACCAATGCAGAGAGCTGCCTTACAGCTACCTGTCATTCTTAAGTGCACCGGGGGACGGGGGAGGGGGGGTGGGCGGTGTCTAGAGCGTCTTACAAAGCCGAGGTGGGGGCCCCGGCGCTCTGCGGTCTTGGGCTGCTGGAAATGACTCGGTGGTGTCTTTCTTGTTCTCCTCACAGTCGAACAAAGTGCCAGTGGTGCAGCACCCTCACCATGTCCACCCCCTCACGCCTCTTATCACGTACAGCAACGAACACTTCACCCCGGGAAACCCACCTCCACACTTACCAGCCGACGTAGACCCCAAAACAGGTAGGCCGTGAGCTAGGGTGCCAAGACAGACTGCCTGGCCTGCGGACACCAGGAGGGTGGGACGGAGGTGGAGGGGCTCCTGCTCTCTCCTGGGTGCTGTGAAGGAAGGTTTTTGGGGAAGCCAAAGCCTGGAGAGGGAGTGGTTTTCCTCTCCCCTTTGGAGAAGTCCATTTGCCGTGCAGAGATTTCTTTAGAGCTCCGAGTCCCCTGAAGGGGCTGTCTTGGGGACTTGGCTAGAAGTCCCTCAGTATTTTTCAGGAGCGGTTTATAACTCTTAAGAGCCTCAGACAGACTTGGAAGCAGGAGTCATATTGGAGGCATCTCATGGGCTCTTTCTCAACTTCCTGGGAAGAAGACAGAGCTAACAGCATGCATGGTCCCTCAAGCCCCAGTTCCCTTGGTGGCTAAGGGTCTCTAGTCACTTGGCAGTGACTTACTGGTATAACCTCAAAAGACCTTATCGCTGGGTTCTGCATTCTCTCTGCTGATTTTTCTGGGTTCCCCCCATTCAGTATTCTGGGTATTGTCAAGCCCATTTTACAGATGTGAATACTGAGGCTCAGGGAGGTTGCCTCATTTCTTTACAGAACCACCAATAGGATCACTGGCAGGAGTTGCCACACTTTCCTTCAGCCTTTACAGTCGTCCCCTCTTTCCATCCACTTGTTCATTGACTTGCTTTTGTTCCCAAAGGGGAGAGGGAGAGAAGACAGGGTGACTTGCAGCCCTCCCTTGAACAAGATGTCAATCAGGCAGGCAGCCCCAGCTGCTAGTGGGGTGACTTTGGGAGAACAGGTAAGGCCAGCATGTGTCTTAAGGCTGCACCGTGTGCTGGCTAGAGGTTCCTCCTCCCAGCTCAGTAATTGGAAGGACGGATTTGAAATGGCTATTCCACGTCACTTTGTCGGAGGGAATTGTTGGTGTTGCGCTGAGGTGGGCTGCTGGTTAGGCGGCCTTCGCTGCCCCTGAAAGAAGCCACACATTGGCGGGTGTTCACCGGCCTCTGAGCCCCTCTGTGCTAGTGTGGGACCGAGCTCAGTGCTTGGAGGGCTGGCGGCCTGCCACAGGCCCCAGGCTCAGCGAGTGAATGGCAGCATCAGCGTCTCATTTAAATAATGGTAGTACAGGGAATAGCTTTTAAATGGTTATCGTAAAACATATGATTAACGTCTGTGGACTGTTTACTTTTCCTCTGCGAACATTCTTTCAAGTGTGCAAATGGCTCAGTGTAGGGTCCAAGCCCAGCTAATCTGTTTGGTTTTTGTAATAGAGAGAAAGCAATGTCTGCATGAAAATGTCACCCAGGGAGACTTAATTTACAGATTAAACGCTTCCTGAATGAATTTTTTAAAAAAACGAAGTCGTTTTCATCCACAAACATACAGCTCCTTCCCTTCAATACTCTGTTTTAACTCTGTGGTATTGTGCGTTTTGCTTACCATGTCACTTGCACAGATCAGTTCCTCTCTGTCAAAAGTGTTCCTGGTGCTCTTGCTTTTCAAGGACTGATTGCAGGATGTGCTCCTGTGGAATTAGGAAGTGTGCGGTGGTGCACACCTTCAGAATTCGCTAGTGTGTGCCTTGTCATGCTCCTAGCCCCTATGAATCTCGAGGTGCCCAGGTGAGGTTAATTCCTGCAGGTGGCTCTATCCTCTAGTGAATGAGGTTGCAGAATCGAGTACGCCAGGCCCCCAGCAGCTCCCTGTCTGTTCAGTTCTGAGGCTCCCTTCGATAGGATGCCAAATGGCATTTGGGTAGTTTCTCCAGCTCGTCTTCTAAGAGGAGGTGGACCCATTCGAGAGGAGTTACCTTTTTTGAAAGAAGGCAAGGGTAACCTTTCGAAAGCCACAGCTCAAAAAGTGTGTTGGAAAAAAAAAAAAAGTGTGTTGGAAAGGAGAGGAGCAACTCCCAAGCGGGTGAGTCATTAGAGTTTACAGGTGAAGGGACCGTTGTAAGGACCAAGGGAATTATTATTCCTTGATCCCCTACTGTGTGCCAAGCCCTGTGGATGTTGTGCGGTTTGTCTTTAAACTTCAGATAATCACACCAGTCACATGAGGCAGAAATACCCAAGATGGCATTTTCCGAGTCCCGTCTGAGTCTACCCAGTATACCAATCCATCTAGAATGAGAGAAACTAATTTTCTTCCAAACTGAGGCTGGGGAAAAACGAGAGACCACCGCCAACTCTTAGGATCATCATCGTGAATGAACCTTGCGCTAGGAATCCGAAAGAGATGCCTCTCTTCCTCCTTTTCCTGTTCCCCTTCTCTGAGAGTCGCTCCTTCCTTCTTTCCCTCCTTTGTACTAAAATGCTGCTTCTTTTCTCAGGAATCCCACGGCCTCCGCACCCTCCAGATATATCTCCGTATTACCCGCTATCACCCGGCACCGTAGGACAAATCCCCCATCCGCTAGGATGGTTAGTACCACAGTAAGGAGTTCCATTTTTTAATTTCCTTTTCGTTTCTTACATGGGCATGTTTATTATTTACTCTGTGCATGTGTGTGTGTGCGCGTGTGTGTGTGCGTGTGTGTTAGGAGGCAGGGTTGGTGGCAGGGTATGGCGAGGGCACAGGGAAGATGTTGCTGGGATGTCCTATGGGAATGCAAGGAAATCAGTAGCCATTCGAGTGGATTATTTAGGAAAAGGTTATTGATACTTAACATTCTGAACCTGTGGTCCCCAAAGGCCCTGTAGACAAAGGTGCCTTTAAGATACTTGGGCAGTTATAGAAGGCTGATCATGGCACTTCTGCTAGCAGCAGCTCAAACTGGAGTCGTGTCATTGAGTTGAAGCTGAGTCCCCCCCCTTTTAGGTGTTGCATATTTGGGAACATGGGAGTGGAAACAGGAAGAACTTAGTTTTGAAATCCAGGGTTTGGAGTGGAGCTCATTCTCTTACAATTCCAGTACCCCCAAGCCCATCCTGAACGTTACTCCCAAGGTTGGCAACATCAGTGGAAAGTTTTGTCTGCTGAGCAGCCCCGCTGTATTTAACCGTCACCTCGCTAGCTTCTTTGCACGTTGAATGCTTCACCTAACTGCTAAGGGTGGGGATGGGGCACCTAGAACCCTCATTCCAGCACGTGGGACCTTCCTGAGTGTCAGCCCTAGGTCCTGGCAGCGCTCAGGTAACTCGACTGCCTTTTACAGCTTTGAAAACGTATGTGTTTTAGAATCAAACTGAAAAGGCCTTTAGTGCATAAGCATATTATGTGAGTTTGTGTGTGCGTGTGTGTGTGTTTGCATGAATGTGCATGTAATACGTGTTTCGCAATTATATGCTTCTATGGTTGTATTTCTCCATGTTTATTAGTGATCTCTCCTCTAAAAAAACATAGGACAATGTGTTGAATGCTAGAAGAAATAAATCCTGGCAAAAGTCTCAAGTTTGGTTGTCTTAGGGGAAGACAGCCTTTCATAGTGTTAAAGAAGATAAAATTTTGAAGTGATCTAACCCCCCAGTTCTACCCCTATGTCGATAGTTGAACAGGTTTTATGCTGTGGTTTGTTTTTTTTTTTTTGTCAAAACAACAACAAAACCCAGATTGCATTATGTAGAAGCTATACCACATACCAACCGTAGGCATAGCTTCTGTTTCTTTGTCCTTTCCTTATTTTTATTTGGAGGGTAGACATGAACGTGAACCTGTGACCCATTTCTTCTTAAATTGATGGGGCCATTCCTCAAATAGTTCTCAGTCATCACTTGCCCCCTTCAGCTGATGGGGAGATATTTGAAGGCTAGATAAAAAGGAATAGCCAACTCAGACAACCCTCTGTCAGAAAAAGTTGTGTGTCTTTCATGAGGATGCTATTTTGCATGTTGCTGTATTTTTTAATTATTGTAATGAGGTGTGATTGTCTATTGGTTACCCACAATTCTTCTTGGGGACTCTCCCCCCAAGTAACTCTTGTCAACACTTGTTAATTTGACAAAAGGCTACAAATTAAGCTCTGTTAATTTAATGTTTTCTCACCGAGATCTAAATACCGAAAGAGGCCCAAAGCGCAACTGAAGTCCTTTGATTCACTGTACTTTATTTTGGTATAAATTTACATTCATTATTGTTTTCCTTTGGATGTGTAGCCCTCAATTAGTGTGATGGCTCCATTAAAGCAAGCGAGACTTCGCCTTTAATTATTACAACAAAACACCTAGTTTCAGCTTGGGGAGAGGGTCTCTATTGACATAAGCAGAGGTTATAAAATTTAATTAGCCATTCCTATCAGATTTATGGCATTCAAATTGTTCTGTGTTTCTTCCCTTTGATCCTTCCTGTACAATCCCCAAGATTTTTGTTCTGATCAAATGAGAATAAAGCTTACTGTGCAGAGAGAACTTTTCCCTTTTCTTCTTTTCCTTGTCCCCACCCCCCCTTGTTTCGAGTCTCTCACTTTGTACCCCCTTCTTTGTAGGCAAGGTCAGCCAGTGTACCCAATCACGACAGGAGGATTCAGACATCCCTACCCCACGGCTCTGACTGTCAACGCTTCCATGTCCAGGTGAGTTCCAGGAACCAGGGCCTTCAACCAAGGCCACGGGTGACTTCTCAGAAAGTCCTGTAGATGGCTACCGGGCCACCCAGGGAGTGTGGCTACATGTCATTCTAATAGTGTCAAGCCCATGTGGCAATAGACTGTACTAATAGAAAATACTGAAAAATTACCCTGAACTTCCAAGGTAAGTGATGTCTTTCTAGGTCAAATTTTTGAGCCAATCCATTGAGCAGTGTGTTTTTAAGACATTAAGAAGGAAGAAGAAACAGTCAGGACCTGTGGAGCTTTATAAACTGTCATTTCTCTGTTGTCCCATCCTGGGTAAGAAGGGAAGACGGGGGTGGAGGTAATTTTATTCTTGTATAAGGAAGAGTCTGAGAAAAGACGATTGGTCTTTTCAAAGCTCAGACTCTGATTCAGGGTCAACAAGAAGGCATACCCCTGCCCCCTCTAAGGTAGCACTGTCCAGTAGAAACGTAATGTCAACCACGGAAGGAGTTTTACATTTTGTAGCATCTACCTTTTAAAAAAGATTCAAAATAGGTTGAAATTATTTTCAATGATATATTTCATTCAACACAATAGAGCCAAAATATTATCATTTCAACACAGGCTCTATTACTGAACAAAAACTATTAATAGATGTTACAGTCTTCTTGGCCTTAGTTCTCGTAATCTTATGTGTCTCTTACACTTAACAGCTTATCTCAGTTTGGACTGGCATTTCAGGTACACAATAGCCACACGTGACTGGTGGCTACCATAGCCGCCTGTGCAACTCTAATTCTTTAGAAGTTAAAAGAAAAAAAATCATGTGCCTGTATGCTATACATTTGTATATTTATATTCAAGCATATAAATATGTGTATATACACACACACACAACATACACATAGCCCATATTCTCCTTTTTTCTCCCTCTGATTAATTCTGGCTAATTTTTCAGTGACTGCTAGTTTATTTACAAACTGGTTGGCAGCAGTATGTTTAAGTAGTCACTAATTGCTCCTAATGATAGTTTTATTTTCTGTTCATCTTATTTTCAGTCCAGTTAATTAAATCGGTGGAGGTTTAGACTTTCCTGATGGGCTGAAACAACCAATCCATTTTGATGATGGCACAGAATTGAATTAGCAGACATTGCATGGTGAGGATGCTGTCCTGTAGCCTCTTCCCCCGATCTCTGTGGCCAATGTGGGAAGCCAAGATCAGAGAAAGGGCTGGAAAGACAGGCCGAGATGCCTCTTTTCCCGCTTAACCAAACAGCGAGCGATTTGGGGTGGGGAGAGAGTAAATAACGGATTCATTAAAAAAAAAAAAAACCAAAAAAATTGTAACACATCTAGCATTTGTAATTATTCCATTGGTATCCAATAAAGATCCATTCCCCACGTGGGATACATCATCAAAATTTCAAAATTCACGCCAATATTAGTTAGGCGGGAAAAATGCCTGTGCGTTCTCTCGTCTAGAGAGAAGAGGAAGGTTACACTCATTAAATAATGTCATCAACACCCTCACCGAGCATGGGAACGAGTAGGGAGTCTCCCAGGAGGCGCATGCTTCTGAGCAGCTGGTAATCCATGGCTCATCCTGACACCATCCCGGCGTTTATATATATATATTGCACCTGGTTATTCTTCATGTTTGTTTATTTGGTACATACCAGAGGTTAAAAGCGGTGAAGTGGTCGTAGGACAGGGATTGGGGTTAAGCTTATCGATTGAATTATCATTAGGAGGTTAGTCGATTTCTAGGTGGGCAGAGGGGTGGAGGGAGGGAAGGGGAACAGTGGGAAGAAGGGTTAGGGGCTCGAGGTGTGAGGAGGGGGAGAGGCGGCAGATTCCCCAGGTAGGCTGTATGAAAGGTAGCTAGTTAAAAAGCGTATACAGCAAATTAAATACATTATTGTGGTAATGGGGCGACAGAAGTATAGGTCTATTATACTTATGGCAGTTATAGCAAATGTAGGCAGCTTGCCCTGTTCCAGAACACCCTTTGATATTCATTCTATTCAGCAGTGGGGCCAGGACTTCTCAGAATTAAGTGATGGGTCATTATACTTTAAACACCATGGAGAAGCCTAGATTGGCAATTAAACAGCTCTTGCTGACACTCACTTGTGCCACCCTGTGACCCCTTTTAGATTGAGATGTTGGAGCTCCGGGCCCTCAGCCTGCTAAATTGGTGCAAGGCTCTTCTCCTGACGAGAGCCGGCTCTGAAATCTGCCGGCTTCAAAGGGAGCGAGATCATGTATAAACCATAATGTGGGTGCACCGTGGCTCACAAAAAATAAGGCAGGAAGAGATGAAATGTTACAAGTGCAAGGGGGAAAATGAGAGAATAATGACAAACCTAATGCAACTCAAAGCAGGATTGTTGCACAGGAAAATGCATCCTACTGCTTGTGCATAAAATCAAGGCCGGCAGATGACATCCAGTTAACAGAAACGTGTCAACAGTGAAGTAAAGTGAGAGTGAGTAAGAGAGAAGCCCCTGAGACAGCCAGAAACAAAAATTAGTTGTCCTTAACAAGTTAAGGCTCATCATTATATTCTGGCTTGGAGCCATGAAAGCAGACGGGGGTATATAATGAGCTGCTTAGAATTTTTAGGGTGTTTATTGCATTTCATGAAATAGTTGTTGCAGAAAGGAATTTCTTAAGCGAAGGTATGCGTACAGCCCACATACACATTCGTGCACAGTCTCTTTCGGTGTTGTGCGTTTTTCAGATATAGGAATATATGTGTAGGTATGGGAACATAGAAATGTTCCTTCCTTGTGGCAGCATGAAAAGTTGGTCCCCACCCCGAAATGTGGCCAAATGACGGTGTTTTCCCATGATGTTTGGTGTGTGTACACACACGCACACACGGTGTTCTCTCTCCCGCTCGCCCTCACATGTCTGTACACATATTTTCGTTCTTCAAGAAGGGAGCATATATATTTGAGGAATGTCAGGCCTTTAAAATTCACAGTAAAAGCTGCCACCCACCACTTCACCCAAGGGCTTTCAGGAACACATGTTCTGAACTTCTGTTCCTCTGAGGCCTTTGAGCAGTGGGAAGGAACTGGGTGTGACTTGGGAACCCAAGGGCTGACTTTTATTTATTTATTTTTTTCCCCTTTTTTTAGTGGGGGGAAGGTATAGGGGTTGTTTGTTTCTTCCCTTTTTCCTTCCCTCTCTTGATTTTTTTTTTTTTTTTTTGACACTCTAAGGGAAGACTTGCACGATTCTTACCTAAAAAAAAAAATCATGCCATTGTTACCACATCTCAACACTGGCTTAAACTTACGAAGGTGGCGGCAGGAGAAGACCGTGTCAGGGTGGAATTTCTGAGTCTGGTGTCTACCAGGCTTTGGGCCTCCTTTAAAAATCAGCATTATCCATTGGTATTTTTTCCTCTGTTGATCTACGCAGATTCAGTTAGTACTTTAAGTTTTTTCAAATGATTTTTCAAATTAACTTTGGTTACGTTATTTTGGCTGAATGGAAACTCTCTCTAATCCACATATGGAAAGAACCTTGTCAAATACAGGATCCTTTTGAAATAACTGTCATGATAAAAGCTCATTAGGACCTGTAGTGCCCGCTGGAATTGGCTTTCTAAAAAGTAGGTTGCTGTTCCCTGGATGGCACATTGGGCTATTTTGGTCTGGATTTATTAAGAAAGCAGCAATTGCCATGATCTCCATCTGAACAGGTTCCCGTCTGCTCCCTTGCAGAACCTTGCCAGGTGGGGCAGGAGGCTGCCATTTTGTTTTCTTTGGGGATTCTGCCCTCCTTGTTCCTCACCCTCCTTTTCTCTGCAGTAGGATACGTTACTTTCAGAAGGGTGGTTCTTCTAACCCAGTACAAATCATGGGAACTCCAAACATAGTGGGAAATGTGAAAGCTAGGCTGTCTGATCCAGTTGTCAGTTTGCACATGGGCCAAGAGTTGTTTGAAAATTAGTTCTTTATGGCCTGGCTAATTTGCTTGGTTGGGAAATACAAATTCAGGGCCTAAAATGTATTTTAGAAAACTGTTCTAAACATGAACAGTATTAGAGAAGAAAACACAAACGTTATCGTTTCTTCATTTATAATTTTGATAATCAGAAGCCTTTTTAATGATATATAGACAACATATTAAGTCAAAGCGATTTAGGAATCCTAAATTTGACAGGAGGAAGGACATACAAATCAAAATTGCATGTGTGCTTTTTTTTTTTTTTTGCATCTTTCCATAAAGGGATACTAACTTATTTAAAATGTCCATGACTTACGATATGAACCAACTAGGAAATATTTGAATTTTTCCCCCTGTCTTCCTGCCTCACTCTCTCCCACTCCTGTCAAATGATAGGACACAGCAACAAAAGAAAAATAAAAATTTTATTGCACTCCATCAACAGAATGAGGTCTAATGAGGCATGCACAGCATTGTCAGAAATGTATGTATATTTCAACCACGTTAATATTT
>CAUYSK010107778.1:0-14666 GCA_963575035.1 Avahi laniger | reverse complement strand
GTTGTCCAATTAATTTCTTTCTATTTTTGGTAGAGATAGGGTCTCGCTCTTGCTCAGGCTAGTCTCGAACTCCTGAGCTCAGAACGATCCACCCACCTCGGCCTCCCAGAGTGCTAGGATTACAGGCGTGAGCCACCGCGCCCGGCCCCCAGATAATTCTTTATTGTCAGGATTATACTGTGCGTTAGAGTACGTTTAGCAGCATCCCAGGCCAGCATCCCCTGCCCCAGTCGTGACAATCAAAAATGTCCCCAGACTTTTCCAAAAGTCTCCTGGAGAGGGGAGAGGCGTATCAATTGTCTCCAGTTAAGAACCCATTGCTCTAGTTGGGTGACTTAAGCAGAGCAAGTAACTGCTGTCCTCACTGGGGCTGTGGGTGAGTAGGAACTGCAGGCAGGAGTGGAGCCACGGGACCCGAGGGAGAGGAGGATACCAAGGAAGGATGGCTCAGGCCTGCCAGTGCAAAAATCTTTCCTTTTAGCTCCCAATTACACTTCTGGTTTTGGCGTACTATTTGAAACATTTTTTTTTGCTGTTCTTACCAAGCGACTACCTGATAAAAACCAAGATGTACTCTTCTAAGCACTTTGTATATTGACTTACTTACTATGCTAACCCTGTGACGTAGGTGTGTATTATCAGCCCCATGTCACCGAAGGGGAACCTGAAGCACAGAGGAGTTAAGTGAGCTGCATAGGTGCAGCATGAAGCGAAGGCAGGATTCACAACTGTGTCATCACACTCCAGAGTCGAGGCTCCTAAGCACTGTGCAAGGCCTCCTCCCGTTCCCAGAGAAGAGCTAGATAGCAGGACTTAGAGTCTTCTGCATGCTGCATAGCTATTAATAGTTGTTACATTGATCAAATGCTCTCACAGCACTCTCTGAGGGTATGCTAGTCATCAACTCCTTGCCTCTCACGTCCAAATCCACTCTTCATTGCCCTCCTTCTGAGACTGGAGCTGGACCCTGGAAATACTTCTCCTTTGCCAGCTGGCATGATGTGAAGCTTTGTTACTGGAGGAATGCTGCAGGACAAGGGGCCTTTGCTTCCTGGTTTGGTGTATGTCCCTGTGTTCTTGCTCCTGCAGTGCTTGGTCTGGGTGTAGGAACACCCAATGGCCTTCACCTTCAGCAAGCACTGCCTAGTGTGGCTTCCTGTTCAGTGGGTCCTCCTGCTGGGTCCCTGGATAATTCAACAGCACTGCTGTGGGTGGCTTCCTGGCAAGTTTTGCTGGAGCCCCAGCTAGATTCCCAGTGAGTTCAGTGGCACCCGGCAGGTGCATTTCTGGCGAGTTGGTCAGCACCTCTGAGGGAAGCTTCCTGGTGTTCCCAGGGCTCTATGGGTGGCTTTTTTCTTGCCAGTTCCGGCCTGCAGTGCCTCAGTGAGCTGCTCTGCTCACCGTGGGCCACAGCCACACCCTTCCCAACAAGGTCTGAATCAGCCTTGAGGGTGGGGAGAGGCTCTTTCAAACTTGTTCCTTCCTTGGGCACTTTGCCTTACCTCTAGCAGTGACTGTTCCCTGTCTCTGCTACTCCTGCATTCTTTAGCATTTTTACCCCTTAGTAGCGATTCCCTTGTTACTCATTATTTCTATAGATCTATTTTCCCCACATAAATTTATAAAGCTTCCCCATTAAATTACTCTGCGGTTACTTTCTCCTGCCTGGAACCCATATAAAATGTCGGGCACTATTCCAAATGCTTTGCAGATATTAACTTATCCAATCCTTATAACAATCCTGCGAGGTAGGTATGGTTACCTGCCTCATTTTTCCATGGAGAAACCAAGGTAATGAGATGTTTAGAAACTTGCCCAAATTTATATAGCTAGTAGGTGGTGGAGCCTGGACTTGAATCCAGGCAGTACTTTAGTGGCTCTGCTCTCTCTTCCCATCTCCTCTAGAAAATTGTCTTACTGGGTTGTTTTGCACAAGCCATTTAGAATCCAGAATTTTCTGGAGGTATTGGAGTTGATCGCTCATTCATATCTTCTCTTTCCTCCTTCCAATCAGTATTTATGAAGCGTCTACTGTGTGTTAGGCGTTGGCAGAAGGGTAGTGACATTATTGGCTGGCTTGTTACACAATGGTGGTAATTTACAAAAATTGTATGTTCTCTCAAAAGACTAGAAATAGTTAAATCTAATTCAAATTTAACTATCTGAGGTTAAAAATAGGATTATTTTCTGTTTTTGACAAATGCTTTTTTAAAAGTTATTTTCTATAGAAATTCTTTGTTTCGTTATTGTCGTAGTCATGGTCCTGAAATAATTTTTTTTTTTTGCCAGAAATCTACATACTTTCTCAGACAAATAAATTTGCTTTAGAATTTATTTATTGTTCTGTAACAGTTGTATGTGGCAATTCTTCCGATGAAACTCGAACTTAGTGGTAGCAACAGGGGCTCCACTGAGCTGTGGGAAAAAGCATAGATCACAGACAAACAGGCTTCTGAAAATTAGTCATAAAAAGTTTGTAGGAACCTTGTGTGGTGAGAGCAACGTTGTGTGTTTCTCAGCCAGAATGACTAGATCCAGACGAGAGAGCTTTGCCCGCAGGGCTGCTATCATGAGATTAAATGCTGGTTTTGGCTGATCTGCCTCCAAGGATTGGAAGTTCTTTGAATCTAAGAACAGACAGAAAACTTTCTTATGATTTATAAAGGCTTTTTGGAAAAAGCAAAAGCATGAAAAAAAATTCCTTGTAATGGCTTGTAAAGAATAGTATTAAAATTGTGCTTCAAATTCTTAGCTAATTAACAAGAGAATCACCTGGACTCAGCAATTCTTTCTAATTTCTCTCACAAAATTAGAGCAATTAAGATGACTCAAAACTTTTGGGAAAATGCTGGAGCAGTGTATTAGTTGGATTATCTTTTTTTTGGTCTTTTGCTATTTTATAGTTTGCAGTTTGCTTAAGAAATTTAACAACAGGTGACTGGCTCATTCTTTGGCTTCATTGTTAGTAGCTGGGGGCAATCTGGGATCCTAGCCCACCAATGCCTGAATTTTAGGTACGGTCTCTGAAACAAGTACAGCAAAAAAAAAAAAATGTGCTGTTACAGATTTCATAGACGCTGTCACTGGAATATCTGTTGAGAAATGAAATTTTACCATCTCCAGACACATGAGGGCACTCACAAACAGGCGGCGTTGAGTGCAGTGTACAAAAGGAGGGAGGGGGGAGGAGGAAGCTCTTTGTCAAAGGTAGTGTGGAATTCAGGCATCTCCCTATCTGGTTGCAGACCTGCCTGTGGTAATTGGTCTAGGAAGAGAACTAGGCAGGCCCTTGGTCCCCACTTCTCCCTGCTAAATCAAGACTGAGCTTCAAATCTGGGCTTTTAGAGAGTCAGAATTCCCAAGTCCGTGACTTTAGCAAAGAATTGCTTCTAGTCTGGTAACTTTCCCCGTTAACCTCATTTGATGTTGCTTTCCTAAGAATGTTTAATTAGAATCTCTTTTCTGATGCCAGCAGAATTGAACTGCTAGTGAACTGAGCTTTAAATTGGATGTGTTGTTTTTAGTTCCTTTCCCAAAACTATTGTATAGCCTCCCTTGAGAGTGAATCTTGCAGTGACTTGTGTTTAACTTTCTGTGTTTTGCTGCATTAAGCACGTCTAGGGTAGGATCAACAGAGATTCTCAAATGAAATGTAAATTTGGAATGTAATTGGGAACCCAACAGGGAGGTTTGGATTTCACAGATGAGTCTTGGTGAAAGGTCCACGTGGTACAATGTAGATGAGTTTTAAAGTTATTCAATCTTCATGGGTATTTAACTGTTTTAACCTCTCCTAGGCAAATATTTATGAGAGAATCTATTATTTTGACCACTGTGCATTAAGTAGAGCAATTAGAGTGTTCACAGCCCTTGGATTTTTTAAAGCAGTTGAAAATATTTTAAAAGAATGGCAGAATATGACCCAGTTTTATAGAATCGCACAAATGGTTCCATCAGAACAGATGAAGATATGTAATATAATATTTAAATGGCCTGACATTGGCACTAAAATACTAAAGTCACTGTTTAAAAAATGCAAATTAGCAAATGCTCACATGCCCAGAGTGTATACAAAAGGCAAAAAACTAGGGAAAAAATGTAATCTGGTCTTAACAATTTTTAGCATTCTTTTGTTTCTTTTTAGTGAACTGGGAGTGTTTGCTATGTGCTTAGGAATGTGTTTGAGCTTTCTTAACCCCAAGAGCAACATGAGGGAGGGAGTCAAGGTTAAGAATGGTTGGGTTCAACTCTGACAAAGGCAGGTGCACTCTTGACTTGGCAACTCCATGTTACAAGAATTATTTGACTCATCCTTAAAACTGTCACATTTGAGCTGACATTTTTCAGTGGTGAGAGCTAAATCTTACTGCACAAAAATTGTGCAAAATCCTTTTGTCTTGTAATAGATAAATTCAGGGCCTCAGATGGGGTAAACAGGAACTGCAGTCCTGAACATTTATCTTTCTTACTTGAACGAACAACTCTTCCTTCCTTCCTGGAATGTGACTTAACATTTTGAATTCCTATTAAATCTCTGGGTACACCTAGAGACCTCAGAAAGCTCTCTACAGAGACAGCAAACATCCTCCTGGACTTGGCAAAAGAAGAAACAGATGCTTGTGTGGCTTGCAGGCTCAGCTGCTCTGGGCTGCTTTGTGGAAGAGAATCAGTGAACCTGGGTTGCCAGGAAAAATGTTCATGTTGAGCTGAGAATAAGTACTTGCACTTGAAAGTAACCAACAAATCTGTAGGACACGTTAGTGCAATGGAAGCAGCACCCAAAAGCTGGACTGCCCTGCAGTCAAAGACAGGGAATTGGGGCTGTTTGCTGTGTGGGCCACCCAGTATCCATATCCCTTCCTAGGGTCTTCTCTGTACAGCCCAGGTGCTCCGGGGAGCTGCCCACACCTCAGCTCCAGGGGTGGACTCTCATGAGTCTATGCTAAGTAGTACCTCCCATTCCCTGCTCTCCCTGCTTTGATGACTGCTTTAGGGAAAGGCCTACAAGCAATTCAAAATGCAAATTAACAAATGTTCACATGCCCAGGGTCTATAAAAAAGGCAAAAAAACTGGGGAAAAATGTAATCAGGTCTTAACACTTTTTAGCAGTCTTTTGTTTCCTTTCAGTGAACTGGGAGTGTTTGCTATGTGCTTAGGAATGTGTTTGCACTTTTTTAACCCCAACAGCAACATGAGGGAGTGAGTCCAGGTTAAGACTGGTTGGGTCCAACTCTTTGCTGGGACTTCTGAGAAAGACACTTATTCCAAGTAGAAGCTACCTGGACAACTTTTTGCTTCTGGACAGTGTGGGGAAAGAGACTTGAGTCCCAGGAGCCAGCTGGCCATTTGCCACCATTCTGAATAGAATGTCAATTTAAGGAGGAAGGGAGATCTGAGATAATCAAGAGAAAGGAGCTGCAACCCTGATCAAATTGGACCCAAATGGACTTTGCACTCACTGAACCAATAAATTCTCTTTATTAAGCTAGGCTGATCCAAGGTTTATGTTACTAGCAACCAAGGTTCCCAACTGCCACGTGGTGTGTAAGATGGTTGGGGTGAGTATCCATCTATCTTATCTGTGTGTAACCTAACTGAAAGGACATTATTTTTTCTGAAAGGGTACTTGTCCCCAAGGAAACGGTTTAGTACAGACCTTTGAGATGCAACCTCCAGTCTCTGAAGTTTTCTTAAAAGTTCTATATGGTACATTCAATAACAAGGTGGGTACCAATGAAAGCAACAAGCCAGGTGTCAAATGCAGCATATTTTAATTTGTTTCAAATAAAGCAATATATGTATATATATATTTTTCAGAAAAACACCAGATGTTAAATTCTACAAAAGCGCATGTGTCCTCAACAGATCACGTTTGTCTGATCATTAAGAATTCTTTTTTTTTTTTAACATCAACTCTCTAAAGACGATCAACGGACTGACATCACCGCTACGACATAGGTTGCTAACTGAGCCTCTGATCTTCAGCCACATCTTGATTTTCCTAACAAATGAGTAAATACTGCCTGGCTAAAATGCTGCAAAGTCTTGATGAGAGAAAGCATCAACAGATCAAGCAAAGCCATGAAAGTTATGAAGCAAGCTAGAGCTGATTATTAGAATTAGTAAAAATGATTAAAGAGAGGATGACACAACCATACAGGATTTGTATATTCTGATTGATTCTCTTTTGGCAGCGAATTGGGTCAGCACCTCGGGCAGGGAACCAAAATGAGTGAAAACTGCTCTTTTCTCTCCTAGCTCAGGCCACCAACGTCACAGCCGGGACTGAGAGAACCGTGGCATCTGTCGAAACTTCTATTCTCGTGGGGCAGAGGTTGCACTGTGAAACCCTCCCGACGTTGCCCCGGAAGGGCCTGGCCTCGGAGGCATCTGCCAGGTGCTGCCTTCTCCGGGGCTTTTCAGAATGGGCCAGGGCCTCAGGGGTCTTTGTCCCCAAGGGGGCCTCTTGATTTTTGGTGCCACCTTTGTTTTTGGGACGGAAGCCGTTGTGCGGCTGTCTTCTGTGTTCGTGGCGGCTGCTGCCCTTCCCCATCGGATCAGCCTCGTTGCCACTGCCCTGGGACTTGGCAGGCCCATTTAGCCTGTTGTTATGATACTGTGGATTAAATCTTCGTCTTTGGCTAGAAGACCCATTCTACCAAAAAAGAAAAGAGATAAGTATCAGATGCCAGCAAACCACAGATGATACCAGTAGACATCAGGGAAACCAAATCTCTAGGCCACAGGTGAGCTTTTTACACACCTTAGAATATGAAAACATGAAAATGAGGTCAAGCGGGTAAAAAGTCTTAAAGAATAGTGGACTGTCTTGTAAATGGAACTGTAAGGAAATTACTGATGCTGAAAGAGGTTACAGAAGCGTAAGACAGACAATTCAAAAACTGGGCCAAATAAAACCCATAAAGTATGCTTCAAATATAGCACAATAAAATGTAACACAGGGGCAGAGAAATGATGATTCTCTACCATGAAAATTTCGGAGATATTCTGTATAGACTATGTATAAGAATTCTAATTAAAAACGTGAAGAAAAAAGTAAAATTCTGTATGTAAATTTTCTTCTCTAAAGTAGTTGTTCTAATTTATTTAAAAACAAATATCATGATAGAAAAATTACCTTTGGCAAACACAGGGATGAAGTGTATATGGGGGACCTTGGTGGGGTGTGGAGGTGAGGTATAATTTCATTATACCATTAGTTCTAAACTTTCTGCAGTTCTAAGCAAACAGATTTTGAAGTCTCATTCTGAGAAATCACTCCTTCAACAACTCAGCAGCCAAGAACATAAATAGATGAGAAATGAGGAAGCAATGGATTAAGCCTGTCTGTTCCTCTGCAAGGAAAAGTTTTCTGAACTCCTTGAGGTCAATCATAGCCGAGACCCACCAAATGCTAACAGTGTGCCAGGCACCCAGGGGGTACTTCGGCATGCATTCCCTCATTTAGTACCTCAGTAAGCCCTGAAGATAGCTGCTGCTATTTGCCTCATTTTATAGCTGAGGGTAATGCATTTAAGGGATCTGCCCAAGGTCTATAGTTGGGTAATGGTGGAGCCATTCCTACTTTATGTCCTGTCTCTCGACAAGATTCGTAAGTAGGTTGTTACATGAACACAGACTTTTTTTGAAAATCAAACCTCTGCTATTAAAACATGTACTTTCATGAGTTACAAATATGTAAAGTTCTTCATTTGTGCACTGTGACTGGATGGTACAGGTTTAGGGCCAGACCCCCAATAACTCAGGGCCCAGGGCAAGAGTACAGGTGCAGGCCCACATGCTGTGTGTCTGAATACTGTCTTACTACCTCTGGCTCCCCCCACACTGTGAGGGGTCCTTGCACATGTGACAGTGGATATTCCCACCTGCACACCTATGCTTTGCCCCTACTCCCGCAAACAACCACCCTTGGGACCTATGGGTGTGCAAAGTGGTAGTGTGATCTGCCCTCAAGATGATGTACCCAGAGAAGTGGTCTCAACAGACCCTGTGAGTGGGCTTTGGATCCCTTAGGAACAGAATTCCAGGATCTCGAGGACTTGGAGTGTCCTCTAGAAGGGAGAGTACAGATTCTGGTGGTCGTGTCTCCTGGGTCTCACTGACCTCTCACTCTGTGGGGTGGGCCCTGGCTCGGGGAGGGGCCAGAAAGGTCACTCTCAAGCTTAGGGCCAGCCCAAGGGCCATCCTTGCCTGGGTGTACAGTGTTCTGACTTAGATATTTGAGTGTGTTTCGACTGAAATAAGTCATCACCTAAAATGCTAAAACAGTGAGTTGAAAAAGTATCTACATAGACAGCATTTAATTTGGCCTCATTTGTTTTTAAAGAAATTGTGAAAAGGAAACTCTAAGACTAAATTTTAGACTTAATATTAGCATGGTGTTTAATAATGAACAGGCTGTGAAGATGTATTTAGACTTTAAGTAACACAGATTTGATTATGATCTTTAATCAATGAGCCTATAAAATCCTCCTTGTCAAAGTGCTATTTTAAAGCTCATGAAGACATTCACGGCCAGAGAAGTGCCTGTCAGTGTCATTAATGAGAATTCTAGAAGACCAAGACAACAAAACTGAACTGGGCACTTGTTAGAAAAGCAGCATTTTACAATACTAAAAAGAAAAAAAGAGTCTTTTTCTTAGAGATCACGGAAGGTGACTTCATAGCATGCCCAACTGCCACATCATCACATTCTGCTTCTTGGTAATTCTCCAACCATAAGGAGGAAATCGCCTCCCAAAGGCACAGAGGCGAAGCAGAAGGAGAGAAGGAAGATTGTCCTTTGGAAACCTATGTTTCCAGAGGTCACAGTAGCTAAGAATGGATGATGCCGTTTTGAAATGTACTTTCTTTCCTGGAATCTCAACAGAAGAGAAATTTGCACTCACTTTGGTCTCTTATTGATAAACATAAGTGGGAACTAAAAGATCTTATAAAACAAATGCCAGGTTTCCTCTCATTAATAGTTTCAGTGACCAGGTTCTGAATCTCGCTGCTGAGTCTGTGTGGGTCCTTTCCATGCATGGGCCGCTATGGGACCTGGGGAGGGCGGCCTCAGGGGCACGAGAAGAGCCGTCTCTGTTTGCTGGACTCTGCCAACGCTGTCTGAGGGCACACAGGCCACTTCCTCCACGCGGGCAAGCACCTGTGAGGCCTGGACGGGATGGACCGGGGCAGTTCCCGTGGGGCCAGCCAGGCAGGGTTGCTGGGGTGGAGGAGCCTGCGTGTGCCCCTGGGAAGCTCAGTATCTAGCAGTTGCTGTTTTCTTCCTCTAGAAACAGGTGGTTTCTTCCCGGGCACCATGCACCCAGTGTCTGTGGGACCCCCGCAGGCAGCACTAGGTGGCCTCCCCAGAGGGACTTACCTGCTTGTTAGCTGGCATGGCCTGGTGAGAGGGGTCGGCAGCGCTGGGAAGGCTGCTCACCATTTTGGGGTTTGCTGCTTTGCCCTCGGAGGGCCTGTTGTGATTGGATGATTTTCTGGTAAAATTACTCTGTTTCCCAGAGGTTGCTGCGTGAGCATTCAGCAGAGGCAGCAGGGAGCTGCAGGGAGTTCTTGAAGAATAGCTGTTCTTTGGATGTGTGACTGCAACAAGAAAGTGCTTGGTGTTACAGGTCGCCTCTCGCACACCGCTGCCTCAGTAGCCCATTAGGAAATGCTGGGAGATGAAGAAACTGGCAGAAGTGCCATAAAAACACTCAGAAAAGGTTTTTTTTTTTTTTGAAAGATGTCATTTGAAAGGGCACCTTGGCACTTAGAGGCCACCAAATTTCTCCTGTGGGAATCACTGAACTGTGTTGACAGCATAATCATCCAAGTTGGGAGACATTTGTAGGAAATAAGACATATCTGAGCAACTTAAATATTATTCTTTAGGTCAAGACCACCAAGGGAAGAGAGATAATGAAACCTTGAGGTTCCCTCTCTGGCCACGTCTGCAAATGCTCTCTGCTTTGTAGGTTCTCCATCACCAAACCCATTCTCACCGCCCTGATCGCCCTAGGCCAGTCGGCACTGTAGAGACACAGGAAGAGCAGGAGCTTTGCGGACACCCTGGCCTTGCAGAACCACCCTGTTCTGAGAGCATGGGACTGGCTGCTATTGGGTGTTAGGAATTCTGTCACTCGGGGTTATGTATATCCCCTGGCCATAGGGCCAGGCCTGCCAGCCCCTAAGGCATCTTGCGTATTCCATTGGAGCTACATCAGCCAGCCGTCTACCAGCCTCATTTCCAGCAGCCTCACTGCAGATGGGCCCCACCTCCAATGCTGCGGGCAACAGGCTGATCAGGCAGACCCCAGTCGGGGCTCGGGCTCAGGCCAGTCTGTTCAGAGTTTGTTATTACCATGCCTGCTGGTTTCGAAAGTGGTGGTTTCTGACGGGATGATTTCTACGTGATGCTGCTGAATCAGGGCCAAAGGAAATCAATTCAAGGATAAGGCCATGATCCTCCCCTCACAGTTCACCAAAATCTGGCTGCCGGCCTGGGCAGCAAGACCTTTCTTTGAATCTTAAAATTGTCACCAATTTTTAAAAGCAACTTTCTTTGTTCCCTTTGTTGGATCAGACTTCATCCCAGGGTTCTGCGAGAGGATTAGAAGGACCAGCAGGAATCACAGAACATTAGAAATGGAAAGGACAGGGGGGACATAGCTCCAGTCCCTCATTGTATAGGTAAGGTGGGACAGCAAGTTGGGGGCTGTCCCGGCATGACTGGGGGTTTTCTGTGGCTCATGTTGCTCACCAGATTCAGTTTCATGGGGTCATTATTTCCTACAGCTCAGAGACTACTACTTCCGGTGAATGCAGTAGCTGTGGGCTCCCAACGTGCTCAACAAAGCCCAGAGGGCAAGGGCCTCTGGAGGATTATTGTCTCAAACATGCGGGGTTGTCTTCCACAGTGGACACTTGTAATTTGGTAAGGGACAGTTTTTCCCACTAGATGGCACTTGGGCTGCTCTGGAGGAAAGTGGGCGAAGGGGCACCTCCGCACCCCACCCTGCGAAGGCCGATGAAGAGGCACTCGCATCAGTGTCTTGCTCGTTGGCAGGCTGAATGGAAACGAGGACAGGCAGGGACATTTCCAGCTGGGAACCAGACTGTGCTTTCTTAGACACGGGGCAAAAACTGGGGACAGAGAGTAGCAAATAGGTAGATTCTTTCATAAAGGAAGGCACATACAGGAATAAAAAAAATAATTTAAGAGAAATGCAGTCAGAAAATCAGATAATTGCCAAAGATGTGTGAACAAGGATGTTCACAGCAGTGTTATTTTTGTGATTAAAAACTAGAAGCAACCTAAATGCCACAATCAGAGGCCTGGTTATATCAATTATGTTTAAACAAATTATCAGTTAAATATATTGACATGAAAAAATGTCAGCCATAGATTGTGAATGATAAAAGCCAATTGTATTACTATTTAAGTATGTAGTGCAGTACAGTTAATTATATTATAATACAAAATGCAGCCAAATCTCAATGTTCGGAGGGCTCCAAGGCTGCAGACTGCCCTTGTCCCTCACCAGTCCTCCTTTCCTCCTTGTGGCCGTCCTTAAAGCCACTTTAGTAGTTAGTCTCCTTCCCCTCGTGGGTGGGCTGGTGGAGGGGAAAAATATTGGCCAATTTTGTTGCACATTAGCTGCTCTAATTAAGGCTTAATAGGGAACAAGACTAAAGCTAACGGCTGAGCGAAGTCTCTCATTATCTGCAGACCTTGCTCAGCGCAGAGAGCCCAGGGCTGCGGCTTGGGGCACTGCGGCGGTAGCGCAGGCACAACAGCTGGGCCCTGCACAACAATAGCTGATTGTTCCCAGACTTATTAGGGAGACTGGCTCTCTGCCTAACATGTTCCTGTAGAACCAAGGCTGTTTGAAATCAGAGAGGCAGTTGATCTGGCGGTGCTTAAGAAAAGTTTGCAAAAGGTATAAACTAGTTGACCTGTTCTGTTCCGCTTAATAAATCCTGGAGATTTATTGATGGGCAGTGGCATTTGAAGACTTTAAGTTCAAATCTTGACATTTCTAGTGACTTGTGTCATGAGCGTAGATCATTAAATCTCTTTAGACCTCACTTTAGCCCCCTGGGGAGATTGCACACCTGACATTTCTGGTATCAACTCCAAATAGCACCAAGCTTACTCACATAGAATTATTTAGCAAGTATGCAAAACTTACTTTCTCCGCAGAGCATGATTTGGGCCTTCAGCTGTTCAATGTCACAGGAGAATCGGGCAGCCTTCCCGAGCTCTTCGTCATATTTACGCTCGCTGACAAAGTGCTGGAGGGAAGAGAAGTGAGGCAGGAAGGAGCCCCATGATTACGGATTCATTCACCCAGCTCTCTGGGTGCCCAATGATGGTGCTGGCCCAGTGGGGATCATTCTAGCCTGGCGCCGTGCGGTTCCATTAGTCAGCCTTGGTTCTGCCCTGCCTGGGGCATGCTCGTCTCCTTGTTCAGGGACTATGTGAGGGTCCTGTCTTTCTCCTGTCTGGGCTTAGACAAAATGCGTGTCTGATTCATCTATTTGACCTTTTAGCACCCATCACCCTCCTTCTAGGAATTTTTTGGCCAAGTGCCTGCTGAGGTATTAACTGTCAAGAGAAAACACGTCATCCTTCCTAGATACCTATCCCTATTTTAACAGGGAACCAGAAAGTCCCAAAAGCCTTAAGTGTCTAGAAAATATTATCTTGAATGGCAGAATTTCAAGTGCTATTAAAGAAAGGAGGAAAGAGATTATTTCTCATTTCATTTAAAATTAGGATCTATGTGTAGATGACAGAGTGAGAAATACAGAAATAATTGTGACTCAGTCCCTCCTTGAGTTTACCAGGGAGTTCAGCACATGGCAAGGGAAACAGATACCATTAAGTATAATACAAGGTAGAATGCAGTTGGTATTTCAGGAATATAAAAGAGGAAGAAATTATTTCTTACTGCGGGAAGTGGGGAAAGAGTTACGTAAAAGGGAACATTTGAGCTGGAACATTAAAAAAATTACTGAACACTTACCAGACAGTGACCAAATTCTTAACAGATAATCTCATTTTCATCTGATCACATTAGTATGAAGTCATTACTATTATTATCTCTATTTTACAGATCAGGGAATTGAGGTTCTAAGAATCTAAGAGAATACGTCATTTATCCGAGGTCACGGAAGTAGAAAATTCTGCCACCGGGCTGTTTCACGCCAAAGCCTGTGCCACTGACCATTTTATGAGGAATGGGATTTTGATAAGCAGAAATGAAACTTGAAAGATGAGTTGATTTCAACAGACCAGGAAGCTGGCAATTTCATATTCCTTACTTGATGTTCTGACAAGCTGGGATTTTTGCAGGGGGAGATGGAAGTTGGAATATATATTGAAGTTCAGTTATGGATTTTGTTCTGAGGGGAAGGGTGGCTCGTACTGGGGGAGGCCAGACCTGCTTTGGGGTTTAACTCTGGTCTTGGAGGACAAGCCTGGAGGGAGACAATGGAGGCAGAGAGACCAGTTAGGAGGCCATTGCAATTGGCTGGTGGGAGGCAACCAAGGCCAGACCAGAAAGGGGAGAGGGAAAGACCTAGAGCTCTCTGTACCTCCAGGGGATCCCTTCCACACAGTACTTCCTTTCATGCCAAATAGGAGGGAGGGGACTGAAAAGTCATTTGCACTTTCCACCATTCCCAATCAGTTGTATGCCCAGGTGAGCAGACGATCTTACTTCTAAAGCTAGCAGCAGCTGAGTCTTGCAACCACTCTAGTTTCCTAGGAGCTGGAGGGCATGTGCATGTGTGTGTGTGTGTGTGTGTTTAGTATACTGGGTGAAAAAGAGGAGGGTAAGGGGAATTTATAAACTTCATCTTCCCATTTTGTTGCAAATACTTGTTCTTGCCTTCCTGAAAACCATGTCCCCTGCTGGTAACTGTAACCAAGTGCAGTTTTGAAGATCCACAGTCTTGGAGGGTCTGTCAATCAAGATGTCACACTCTGTGTGGGCCAAATGATGGATGTGACCTTGGTGGAGGCCAATCAGAGTCTCTCCCTTGGGGATCTGATCAAGTGGGGTGGCACAAGGGCCAATGATGTCCAGAGGTCACGCACTCCAATGGTGCCCTGAATAGAGTGTCTCGTAATTCTTGCTTCCTAGGTTACCTGAGCCATCTCGGTTTCTGCCTAATTGTAGACCTGGGTCTTCAGGTCACACTCTGCCTTGGTGAGCTACACTCACATTCTTTCAAATTCTACTTGTTCTTGAGGCTAGCCAGGGTCAGTTTCTGTTGCCTGCAGTTGCAGAAATCTAACAAATACATATTTGAGGGTAGCATTCTTAATAAAAAGGCAACTAAGCTAGAAAAGGATATAGGTGTCGCTCCATGAATTAGTATTAAATGTGCTTTGGGACAGGATTTGTCTGAGGAGTTTTACAGAGCTTTGCCCTGAAAGAATATGTGAACGTGTTGGTTTGCATTTCGAATGCTGTTACACTTGGAAGGGCGTCTCTGAAAGGCAGTAGCAGCTGTATCCCAGGAGGTGCCGCGTTTCTCAGACCTAAAGAATTGGATTCGCTTTGTAAAGAGCAAGTGAATCTGTTAAAAACCATAGGCTGAGAGCTGACAATGGAGTGCCCTCCGGAACAAACAGCTTCCCGGAAACGAC
>CAUYSK010107773.1:0-18887 GCA_963575035.1 Avahi laniger | reverse complement strand
GGCGGATTGTTTGAGCTCAGGAGTTCGAGACCAGCCTGAGCAAGAGCGAGACCCCGTCTCTACCAAAAATAGAAAGAAATTAATTGGACAACTAAAAATATATAGAAAAAATTAGGTTGACATGGTGGTGCATGCCTGTAGTCCCAGCTACTTGGGAGGCTGAGGCAGTAGGATTGCTTGAGCCCAGGAGTCTGAGGTTGCTGTGAACTAGGCTGACGCCATGGCACTCACTCTAGCCCGGGCAACAAAGTGAGACTCTGTCTCAAAAAAAAAAAAAAAAAAAAAGAATACAGAGGACTCTCTAGCTCATGGGCCAATCAGCATAGATACGATACAGTCCAAAAAGTGACCTAGAACAACCCGCATGCATAGTAAGAATCAGGTCATGCAACTCCCAACTGTCCAAAATTGTTCCATGGTGACCTCTGAACCACGAGGGAGGTCCCAATTAGGGCACTGTAAAACAAGACCGGACCATAATCATACTCTCTTTTTCTGCTACAACAACGGATCTCGTCGTCATCTGTGGTTTATATATCTTACTCTTGCTCTATAATCCTGTCTTGCTCCCCCTTCATAAATTTTACCTCATGCTTGTCTTACTTTGGTGTGTCTGGTCATTCTTTCGCCATAAGCATGCCAAGAACCGACATTTCAGACCCCGAAACCTAACAGTACTGCAGACATTTTGGAGAGGTGCAGAGCAAAATGACTGAATAGAAACCTCTAGTGATCATCTCTCTGCATGAACACCAAATCCAACAACTATCCAGGCAAAGAAATAGCTTCAGAAGAACAAAAATCAAGTGAGTGATCACAGTACCTGGTTTTAACATTATATCAAGGAAAGAATCACCAAAAAGGGCAGGAAAGATAGCCTCGGGTTGCCTTTGCCACCCCTCGTCTATCCTCCAGCGCCATCATGCCATTGCACCAAGTGGAGAGAGAATCTGTATGCCTGGGGGAGGGAGAGTGAAGTGACTGTGGGACAGCGCAGGGCTGCCCTGTCACAGGGGAACATAACACAGGGCAGAATTCTAATGGTACCCACCAATGGAACATTTAGACCAATCCAGCCAGAGAGAAATCCTCTGCCCTAAAACCTGACATCCCTGCTTCCCACTAGCCTCACCACCAGCTGACAAAAACCAGCTTGGAATAAATTTATAAGGCAGTCAGGCCACAAATGCTCCAGTCCTTGCGTCAGTCCTGTGATTGTGTTGGCTTGGAGCCAGTGGACCTGGGGTGCTCATGACCCAGTGAGACACCAGTGGCAGCAGCCAAGCCAGTGCCCGTGTCAGCACTCCCCCAACTCCAGGCAGTGCAGCTCAGTGAGAGCTTTCTTCCCCTTGGGGAAAGGAAAGAATTCAGAGGACTTTGTTTTGCAATGTGGGTACCAGCTCAGCCACAGTAAAAAAGTACCAAGCAGACTCCTGAAGCTTCTAATTTCAGGCCTTAGTTTCTGGACAATATTTCTAGACTCGCCCTGGGCCAAAATAAAACCCACTGTCCCAAATGGAAGGACCCAGTCCTGGCAGGATTCACCACCTGCTAACTAACGCTTGGGCTTTGAATAAACATTAGAGATAGCTAGGCAGCAGTCACCACAGGCTTTTTGTGAGATTGGCTGGCTTCAGGTGTGACCTGGCATAGTCCCAGCTGTGGTGGCCATGAGGGAATGCCCATGTCACTCTTCACCCAACTCCAGCAGCCTAGCACGGAGAGTAAGGGAAAAGAGTGAAAGACTTTGCCTTGTAATCTAAGAAATTCTCCTTTATCTTACCCAAGTCCACCAATGCAGTACCACTAGGAGTCTGCAAGGGTCACAGCATTATTGGGCTTGGTGTGCCCCCAGTGCTGATATGGCCGCAGTGACCAAAGATGTAGATCACAGCACTCAATTCTCTTTGAATATCTGGAAAGCCTTCTTAAGAAGGACAGGTTCAAATAAGCCCAGACTATGAAGATTAGAATAAATACCTAATTCTTCAATGCCTAGACATTAACGAATATTCACAAGCATCAAGAACATCAAAGAAAATATGACTTCACCAAATGAACTAATTAAGGTACAAGTGAACAATCCTGGAGTGATGGCAATATGTGACCTTTCAGACAAAGAATTCAAAACAATTGTCTTGAAGAAACTCAATGAATTTTGAGACAACATAGAGAAGGGATTCAGAAGCTTATCAGAGAAATTTAACAAAGAGATTGAAATAAAAAAAAAAATCAAGCAGAAATTCTGGAGCTGAAGCAATCAGTTGACAAACTGAGTCATGTATTGGAGTCTCTCAACAGCAGAATTGACCAAACAGAAGAAAGAATTAGTGAGCCTGAAGACAGACTATTTGAAAATCCACAGTCAGAACATAAAAAAAAAAAAAAAAAAAAGAAAAAAAAGAATGAAGCATACATGAAAAATCTAGAAAATAGCCTCAAAAAGGGCATATCTAAAAGTTACTGGCCTTAAAGAGAAGGTAGAGAGAGAGATTTGGGTAGAAAGATTATTGAAAGAAACAGTAACAGGCTGGGTGCGATAGCTCACGCCTGTAATCCTAGCTCTCTGGGAGGCCGAGGCGGGCAGATTGTTTGAGGTCAGGAGTTTGAAACCAGCCTGAGCAAGAGCGAGACCCCGTCTCTACTAAAATTAGAAAGAAATTATTTAGACAACTAAAAATATATAGAAAAAATTAGGCGGGCATGGTGGCGCATGCCTGTAGTCCCAGCTACTCGGGAGGCTGAGGCAGGAGGATCGGTTGAGTCCAGGAGCTGGAGGTTGTTGTGAGCTAGGCTGACACCACGGCACTCTAGCTTGGGCAACACAGTTAGACTCTGTCTCAAAAAAAAAAAAAAAAAACAGTAACAGAGAACTTTTCAAACAGAGAGGAAGATATCAATATTTATACAAGAAGGTCATAGAACACCAAACAGATTTACCTCAAATCATTTAATAATCAAGTTCCCAAAGATCCTAAGAGATTAAAAAAAAATAACATATAAAGAAGCTCCAGTACATCTGACAGCAGACTTCTCAGTGGAAATCTTATGGGCCAGGAGAGAGTGGCATGATATATTTAACATGCTGAAGGAAAAAAACCTTAACCCTAGGGTAATATGTCCTACAAAAATATCCTTCACACACGAAAGAGAAATAAAGACTTTCCCAGACAAACAAAAGCTGAGAAATTTCATTAACACCAGACATATCCTATAAGAAATGCTAAAAGGAATTCTTCAATATGAAAGAAAAGGACATTAATGAACAATAAGAAATAATCTGAAGGTATTAAACTCACTGGTAACAGTAAGTACACAAGTACAGAATATACTCTATTGATGTAATTGTGGTGTATAGACCACTTATATTGTGAGTAGGAAGACTAAAAGACAAACCTATCAAAACTAATAACTACAATAACTTTGTGAGAGATAGTATAAAAAGATATAAATGGAAACAACAAAAAGTTAAAAAGCAGGGGGGTATGGGGTTAAAGTGTAGAATTTCTTTTAGATTTCTCTTTGCTTGTTTGTCTGTAAGCAGAGTTGTCATATTTTTAAAACAATTGGTTTTAAAATTTTTTTTGCAAGCCTCATGGTAACCTCAAATAAAAAAACTTAACAGCAGCTGGGCATGGTGGCTCACGCCTTTAATCCTAGCACTCTGGGAGGCTGAGGCGGGTGGATCGCTCAAGGTCAGGAGTTCGAGACCAGCCTGAGCAAGAGCGAGACCCCATCTCTACTAAAAAATAGAAAGAAATGATCTGGACAACTAAAAATACATATATGTAGAAAAAATTAGCCGGGCATGGTGGTGCATGCCTGTAGTCCCAGCTACTCAGGAGGCTGAGGCAGAAGGATTGCTTGAACCTAGGAGTTTGAGGTTGCTGTGAGCTAGGCTGACGCCACAGCACTCACTCTAGCCCAGGCAACAGAGCCAGACTCTGTCTCAAAAAAAAAAAAAAAAAACCCACAAAAAAAAACTTACAACAGATACACAAAAAGTAAAAAGGAAAAAATTAAAACACTGCCAGAGAACATCACTTTTAGTGAAGAAAGACAGGAAGGAAGAAAGAAACAGAGAGGATCACAAACAATGAGAAATCAAATAACAACATGGTAGTAATAAGTCTTTACCCATCAATAATAACATTGAATATAAATGGACTAAAAACTCTCCTATCAAAAGTCGTGGAGTGATTGAATGGATAGAAAAACAAGAGCCAAGTATACGTTGTCTGTAAGAAACCCACTTCACCTATGAAAACATATATAGATGGAAAATGAAGGGATGGAAAAAGATATTCCATACAAATGGAAACTGAAAAAGAGCAAGGGTAGCTATGTTTCTATCAGATAAAAATTTCAAGATGAACACTGTAAAAAGAGACAGAGAAGGTCATTATATAATGATGAAGGGGTCAATTCAGCAAGAGAATATAACAATTTTAAATATGTATGCACCTCACACTACGGTATCCAGATGTATAAAATAAATATTATCAGAGCTAAAAGAGAGAGATAGACCCCAATACAATAATAGTTGGTGAACACAACACCTCACTTTCAGCATTCGATGGATCATCCATACAGAAAATCAACAAAGAAACATTGGACTTCATCTGCATTATAGACCAAATGGCCCTAATAGATATTTGCAGAATATTTCATCCAACAGCTTCAGAATATACATTCTTCTCCCCAGCTAATGGATCATTTTCAAGGATAGACCATGTGTAAGGCCAGAAAACATGTCTTAAAAAATAAAAAAAAATCATATCAAGTATTATCTCTGACCACAATGGAGTAAAACTAGGTATCAATAACAAGAGGAATATTGAAAACTATACAATTGCATGGAAATTCAACAATATGCTCCTGAATGACCAGTGGGTCAATGATGAGATTTGTTTCTCAAAACAAATGAGAACGAAAACACAACGTATCAAAATCTATGGGATTTAACAAAAACAATACTAAGAGGAAAGTTTATAGTAATAAGTGCCTACATCAAAAAAGTAGAAAAGTTCCAAATAAACAACTTAATAATGCAGCTCAAAGAACTAGAAAAATAAGAGCAAACCAAACCCAAAATTAGAAGAAAAGAAATAATAAAGAGCATATCAGAAATAAAAGAAAATGAAAGTAAAAACCCCACAAAAGATCAATGAAAAGTATTGTGAAAACATAAACAAAATTGACACACTTTTAGTCAGACTAAGAATAACAGAGAGAAGATGCAAATAGAATCAGAGATGAAAAAGGAGACATTACAACTGATACTGCAGAAATCTGAAGGATCATTAGATACTAGTATGAGCAATTATATACCAATAAATTGGAAAACCTAGAAGAAATGGATAAATTCCTACATACATACAACCTTCTGCAATTGAACCAGGAGGACATCCAAAACCTGAATAAACCAATAGCAAGTATGAGATAGCATCAGTAATAAAAAGTCTTCCATCAAATAAAAGCTCAGGATCTGATGGATTCACTGAATTCACTGAATTCTATCAAGCATTCAAAGAAGAACTAATGCCACTTCCTACTTAAACTATTGCAAAATATCGAGGAAGAGGGAATACTCCCAAACTCATTCTACGAGGCCTATATCACCTTGATACTAAAACTAGACAAAGACACAACAAAAAAGACAAAACTGTAGACCAATATCTCTGATGAACAGAGATGCAAAGATCTTCAACATAATACTAGCAAACCAAGTTCAACAGCACAGTAAAAAGATTATTCATCATTATCAAGCTGGATTCATCCCAGGATTGTAAAGATGATTGAACATATGCAAATCAATGTGATACATCTATCTTATGAACAGAAGGAACAACAAATACCATATGATCATTTTAATTGATGGTGAAAAAACATTTGATAAAATTCAACATCCCTTCATGATAAAAAACTCTCACAAAACTCGGTAGAGAAGGAACTTACCTGAACACAATAAAAGCCATATGTGACAGACCCACAACTGGTATCATACTGAATGGGACAAAACTGAAAGACTTTCTTTTAAGAAAAGGAACAAGACAAGGATACCCACTTTCACCACTGTTATTCAACATAGTACTGGAAGTTCTAGCTGGAGCAATCAGACAAGAAAGAGAAAGAAATAAAGGACATCCAAATTGGAAAGGAAGAAGTCAAATTATCCTTGTTTGCAGATGGTATGATCTTATATCTAGAGAAACCTAAAGACTCCGCAAAAAACTTATTAGACCTGATAAACAAATTCAGTAAATTTGCGGGATACAAAATCTACATCCAAAATCCAGTAGCACTTATATATGCCAATGCGAACAATGTGAAAAAGAAACCAAGAAAGTAATCCCTTTTACAATAGTTACAAATAAAATATAATGTCTAGGAATAAACTTAACCAAAGAAGTGAAATAGCTCTACAATGAAAACTATAATACATTAATGAAAGAAATTGAAGACACAGAAAAATGGAAAGATATTCCATGCAAATGGATTAGAAGAATCAATCTTGTTAAAATGACCATACTACCCAAAGCAATCTACAGATTCAGCGCAATCACCATCAAAATACCCATGACATTCTTCACAGAAGTAGAAAACATAATCCTAGAGTTTATATGGAACTACAATATAAATACGCCGAAGTCATCCTGAGCAAAGAGATCAAAACTGGAGGAATCACATTACCTGACTTCAAATTATACTACAGAGTTGTGGTAACCAAAACATCATGATTCTGGCATAAAAACAAACACATAGACCAATGGAACAGAATAGAGAACCTAGAAATAAATCCCCACATCTATAGTGAAATTATCTTGACAAAGTTGCCAAGAACATACATTCGGAAAGGACAATCTCGTCTATAAATGGTGTTGATAAAACTGGATATCCATACACAGAAGAATGAAACCAGACCCATATCTCTCACCATATACAAAAATGAAATCAAACTAGATTAAAAACTTAAATCTAAGACTTGAAACTATGAAACTGCTGAAAGAAAATATGGGGAAATGCTCAGGACATTGGCCTGGGCAAGAGCTTCTTGAGTAGTACCCCCAAAGCACAGGCAATTAAAGCAAATTTAGACAAATGGGATCACATCAAGATAAAAAGCTTCTACACAGCAAAGGAAACAATCAACAAAGTGAAGAGACAATCCACAGAATGGGAGAAAATATTTGCAAACTACCCATCTGACAAGGATCGATAACTAGAATATGTAAGGAGCTCCAACAACTCAATAGAAAAAAAATAAAAAAATCTGATTAAAAAATGCACAAAGAATCTGCATAGACATTTCCCAGAAGAAGACATACAGATGGCCAACAGGTATATGAAAAAATGCTTAACATCATTAGTCATCAAAGAAATGCAAATCAAAACTGCAATGAGATATCATCTCACTTCAGTTAAAATAGCTTTTATAAAAAAGATAAGCAATAATGAATGCTGGTGAGGATATGGAGAAAGGGGAACCCTTGCACACTGTTGGTGAGAATGTAAATTAGTGCAACCACTATGGAGGTTCATGAAAAAACTAAAAATTGAACCACCATATGACCCAACAGTCTCACTGCTGGGTATGTATTCATAGGTGGGGAAATCAGTATATTGAACAATATCTGCACTCCCATGTTTGTTGCAGCATTTTTCACAATAGCAAAGATATGGAATCAACCTAAGTATCCATCAACAGAGGACTGGCTAAAGAAAATCGTCGTATATATAGAAGATGGAATACTATTCAGTCATAAAAAGAATGAAATCATGTCTTTTGCATTAACATGGATGGAACTGGAGGCCATTGCCTTAAATGAAACAACTCAGACACAGAAATACAAATACTGCATGTTCTCATTTAGAAGCGGGAGCTAAATAATGTGTACACTTGGAAGCAGAACATGGAATGATGGACATTGGAGGCTCAGAGTGGTGGGAGGATGAAATGGGGCTCAATGATGGGAGATTGCTTGGTGGGTATAATATTCATTGCTCAAGTGATGGATGTACTGAAGGCCTAGACTTCACTATAATGCAATCTATCAGTGTAGCAAAGTTGCACTTGTACCTCATGAATATATACAAATAAAGACAAAAAAGAGTTTCCTTTTCTCTACACTCTCGCCAACATTTGTTGTCTTTTGACTTTTTGATAATAGTCATCCTATTGGGTGTGAGGTGGTATCTCATGGTGGTTTTGATTTTGATTTCCCTGATGATTAATGATGTTGAGCACCTTTTCATATATTAATACCTATTGGTCATTTGTATGTCTTCTTCGGAGAAATGTCTATTCATGTCTTTTATCCATTTAAAAATAGGGTTATTTGTTTTTTCACTTTTGAGTTATATGAGTTCTTTATAAATTTTGGACATTAACCTCTCATGAGATATATGGTTTCCAAATTTTTTTTCCAATCTCTAGGCTGCCATTTTGTTGTTTCCTTTGCTGTGCAGGTTTTTAGTTTGCCATATTCCCACTTACTTATTTTAGCTTTTGTGGCTTGTGATTTGGTATGATATCAAAAAACATCATGGCCAAGACCAATGTCCAGGAGCTTTACTCTTCTGTTTTTTTGTAGAAGTTTTATAGTTTTTTGACTTGTATTTAGGTCTTTTATCCATTTTGCTTTAATTTTTATGTATGGTATAAGATAGAAGTCCAATTTCATTCTTTTTATGTGTAAATCTAGTTTTGCCAGCACTATTTTTTTTTTTTTTTGAGATGGCATCTTGTTATGTTTTCCATGCTGGCCTCACACTCTTGGGCTTGAGCAATCTTTCCACCCCAGACTATTGAGAGGTGTGACTCCAGGCATGTGCCATCATGCCTGGCTTCAGCACCATTTCTTGAAGAGGCAGTATTTTCCCTGTTGTGTCTTCTAGGTGTGCATGTTAAAATTTACTTTACTGTATATATTTGGGTTTATTTCTCAGCTCTGTATTCTGTTCCGTTGGTCTATATATCTGTTTTTTTTTTTTTTAAATTTAAATCACAGGCTTATTCTCTGATATATATCTGTTTTCATGCCAGTACCATACTGTTTTGATTATTATAGCTTTGTAATATAATTTTAAGAGAGTGTGATGCCTCCAACTTTGTTTTTCTTTCTCAGAATTATTTTGGCTATCTGTGGTCTTTTATGGTTCCATACATATTTCATGATTTTTTTTTCTGTCTGTGAATAATGCCATTGGGATTTTGAAGGCTTTATTTTTAAAATTATTTTAAAGAAGTAGATAATTTACATGCTTGGAAAATCTCAATTAGTTTATCCTTCAAAAGAAACAGACAGGAATGACTTTTTGAGTTAGAATTATCATTGTCCTAAGACCTCAAAAGTAAATAAAACAAAACAAAAAGAATAAATGGGACTTAATTAAACTAAAAAGTTTCTATACAGCAATAGATATAATCCGCAGAGTAAAAAGACAACCTACAGAATGGGAGAAAATATTCTCAAACTGTACATCTGACAAAGAACTAATATACAGAATCTACAAGGAACTCAAACAAATTAACAAGAAAAAAAAATAACTCCATTAAAAGTGGGCTAAAGACATGAACAGACACTTTTCAAAAGATATACAAATGGCCAAGAAACATATGAAAAAATGCTCCATATCATTTATCAACAGGGAAATGCAAATTAGAACCACAATGAGATACCACTTTACTCCTGTCAGAATGACTATTATTAAAAACAAAAAACAACAGGTGTTGGCAAAGATGCGGTTAAAGGGGAACACTTATATACTGTTTGGTGGGGATGTAAATTAGTACAACCTCTATGCAAAACAGTACGGAGATTTCTCAAAGAACTAAAAGTAGATCTACCATTTGATCCAGCAATCCCACTGTTGGGGATCTACCCGAAGGAAAAGAAGTAATTATAGAAAAAATATACCTGTACCTGAATGTTTATTGTAACACAATTCACAATTACAAGATACGGAATCAACCTATGTGCCCACCAAACAATGAATGGATAAAGAAAATGTGGTGTATGTATATTGTGTAATGCTACTCAGCCATCAAAAAGAATGAACTAATGTCTTTTGCAGCAACTTGGATGGAACTGGAGGACCCCAAACCAAATACTGCATATTCTCACTTATAACTGGGAGCTAAGCAGTAGGCAATGCATAGTCATACAGAGTAACTTAATTGACATTGGAAACTCAAAAGGGGGAGATTGGGAGGAAGCCGTGAGAGGAAAAATTACCTCCTGGGTACAATGTACACTATTCAGATGATAGGTAAATTAAAAGCCTAGATCTCTCCATTATTCAATTCATCCATGTAACAAAAAATCACTTATACCTTCTAAATCCACTTAAAAAGAAATTATCACTGCCTTTAGCGTTTTGATTTATAATTGAAACGTAAGAGATTTTTTTCCTCTATGTCAGAGTTTTGCTGCTCTTGGCCTTATTGATATTTTGTTCTGGATAATTCTTTGTTTTGGAGGCTGTCCTGTGCCATTGTAGGGTTTAAGCAGCATCCCTGGCCTCTACTCAGTAGATGCCAGTAGCACCCCCCAGGTCCCCTATCCAGTTTCAAAACCACTGGGGGGCAAAATCACCCTCATTGCTCTACATTATAGGATTAATATTAATGAAAATTATGAACTTCATTTTTGATATAACTTAAACCCCTCTTTTGTTCTCCTATTACAACTGTTAGATCTGAATTAGAATTTAATATATGTCTCTTTTGAACAAACCATGAGAAGTCACAAATTTATAGATTAGCTTTTTGGCACTATTATACTTTTTTTTTGAGGAAGTAACTCTTACAGCAATCTGAAGCTTTCTAATTTAGATTTCATACTCAAATGTTTTAATTCTTGCTTTAAAATTATTAATATTTCCTTTTTTAATTGTAAAGGTGATATATAATTTTTAGAAAATTTGGAAAAATATAGAAACTTAAGAAAATTAAAATCACCTTTGATCCTAAAATTTAGATATAATTAGGAATATTATACATGTACTTTTAAGTCAAGTATCAATCAAAAAGTGTGATTTTAGTGAACACCTGGGGACATAGATTTAAATGGAATCCTTCCCTTCTGGGTTAAAAATGGCAAACAATGATTGTAAACAATTCTTGATCTTTTAAGAAAATAAAGGAGCTAGAGCTCACCAGTTTTTTCACTTCACTTAATTTTGTCTGAATTGTATAAATAATTGTGGTAATATGTATGAGGATATCTATGAGATAAAAAAGGCTTGTTTATGAGTGAGTTACCCATTCAAGAGATTAATATTAACTTCCTCTTATATGTGTAAAGTAACTTATTATATAACACATTAAACCTTTCAACTGTTCACATATAATATATGGCCTAGATGTATATGTTTATATATATGTGTGTGTATATATATATATCTATATGTATGTGTATCTGTTTCTAATTTTATAAACAATAAAATCTAGGTTTGAACAGAAGCCATAGTCTTTGCTATATAATTGAAAAAACATGTGTTTTGGTGTAGGCAAATTTAAGGAAAAGTTGTAACTCTCAAACAATTCGTCTGTTTAGAAAATGCTTTCAGGACTTTATATGTTAAACCCATAATTCCATTATAATTATTGAATTTTGTAACAAGAAGCATTTGTTCATTGACTTAAACTTTTAGCAGAATTTAACAATTAGAAATTTCTCAGAATGGTGCATTCTGTGTCTCTTGGAGAAACAGAGGGGCTTGAGAAAGGAGCCATTTTTGGAAAACTAAAGTAATCTTTTTTTTCCTTCTCTGAAGTAATCTTGAAGATTAAATCTGAATTGTGACACTGGTGGTTTGTGGGGTTATTGATGATGCTAAAATGTTAATTTATTTTGGTTTTATTATTTTCTCTTAGAATGTACCATTGCAATTTTGACTGATTTCAAGAGTTAGTAAAATGTTACCAGGTTGCTTCTACAGGTGGTTTTTGGTCCAAAGAAAATAAATGTTACCAGGTTGCAAGTACATTTTTATGAATTACAAATAGTCTGTTTAGTATCATACTTATTTAACTTAGAAGAGAGAAGCTTTCTATTAACTTTTTGCAGAGTTTATTTTTGGAGTCATTAGAGATTTATTGACTAACGGCTTATTTTATTTTGTATGATACTTATTAAAGGACTTTCTGTAAGGAGGAAGGACATTGTGCTTCATATAGTAATTTATGGTTTTGTTTGACCAAGTATCTTTTTTTTGTTTCTTATAAAAACCTACTGATATCATACAAGTAGCATCTCAAAAGGTGAAATCAGTCAAAAATTGTTCAAATATCTTAGATAGAAAGTATTATTTGATTTAAGGAGGAAAAAAACAAGAGAACTGCAGATGTTAAATCTTTTTCTTACGTTAAAGATATCTTTTAATAAAGGCTGTTAACTTTTAAATTTTTATTTCTTTCCAATGGCTAAGAAAAAACAAACAGTTTTTTGATGGCAGGTTTTGTGTCAGGGACTGTGCCAGTTGCCTTCATATGTGTCCATTTACAATAGTTCCCCCTTATCCACGGTTTCACTTTCCACTGTTTCAGTTACCCAGGTCAACTGCAGTCTGAAAATATTAAATGAAAATTCCAGAAATAAACAATTTATGGATTTTAAATTGCACTGTGTTCTGGGTAGCATGAGGAAATCTTGCTTCATCCTGCCCAGGACGTGAATCATCCCTTTGTCCAACATATCTACCCTGTAGACCCTACCTGCCTGTTAGTCACTTAATAAATAGCCATCTCAGTTGTTATGTCGACTAGTGCAGAGTGCTTTGTTTACATGTAACCCTTATTTTACTGAATAATGGCTGCAAAGCACAGGAGTACTGTGCCTAATTTTTAAATTAAACATTATCATAGGTATGTATATATAGGAAAAAACATAATATATTTATAGGGTTTGGTACTATTTCATGTATCCACTGGGGGGATCTTAGAATGTACCCTCTGTGGATTGGGGGGACTACTGTAATTCTTTTTTCCCCTAGCTATTGAGGTATAGTTGACAATTAAAAATTGTATATTTTTAAGGTATATAACTTGATGATTTGATATATGTGTACATTATAAAATATTCACCACAATCAAGCTACTTAACATTTCCATTACCTCACATAGTTATCATTATTTTTCCTCCGTCCATTCGTTCCCTTCCTTCCTTTTTTTAGGGGGGAGTGAGAACACTTAAGATTTACCTTCTTAGCAAATTTGAAATGTACAATACAGTCTTGTTAACTATATTCATGTTGTCGTGTATTAGGTCTCCAGAACCTATTCATCTTGCACAACCGAAGCTTTGTACCCTTTGACCTGAATTCTTACAACAATCTGCAGAGTAGGTATTATCCTCATTTGACAGATAAGGAAATTGGCAAAGCCAGAATATAAATTTGGACTTAACTCTAAAGAGACCAACTTCATTCCTTCTTTTTTAATATAAATATATATGCATAAACACGTATAGACATGTATATACATGTGCATATATCTATGTATATGTAAACACACATATATTAAAACTTTTGAGAATTTCAGGGTTTAAATGTCATAATGGCAATCTCAAGGGAATAGAGAAAAGGTTCTTGGGAAATAGTGTTTTTTTTCCCCCAACATTCATTGTGTTATTATAGAACTTTGTTCGAATGGAAGGTAATAAATGTAATCATTTGATAATATAATCATTTTTTTCCTCATTGAGTTTGACATTGCTGTTATATTTTGGCTTTGAATTTAATATCTGATAAGTATATTTTAGGAGAGGTAGTGCTTACAGACTTTTAGATGTGAAAATGCCATAAAGTAAGGAGTTTTACTAGTTATCTTAAAATATGCACCCAAAGAAGAGTATGTTTTATGTTTTTCAGGAATGAGAGTTTTGCATTTGGTAGCATTGAATAGTTTAAGTGGACTCTTACCTTTCCACATGAGAATATTTTTCTATTCCCCTTTCCTCTTTCTTTCATTATGACAGATTCAGATCTGAGGTCTTTTGAAAGCCCATCTTGGTAGGTCATGAAGGACTTGCCTTTCTCTTCAGCAGGAGGTGGCAATCTTAACACATTTACTTCTAATTAAAACCAGACCTCAGTGTTTCACTAGGGTATTATTACTTTTAAGCAATGAGAATTTTGAACTTGGGAATGGAGTTTTCTCTTATAAACCTTATAGTTCATTTGGGCCTCAGAATTTAAAAAAGCTGTTGACTACCCATTGTGTATTAAAAAGGTTAAAAGTCATCATTTTATTATGTTTTGTGGCATTCTTTTTCATTATAATACTTGTTTTATGGGTTTTATAAAGGTGCATTAAAATGTTGCTGCTTCTGTTGGAATGACATTAAATTAAGTTCTTGGCTTTACTGGCAACTTTTTTGTCCTTGACAAAACTGACTGGACTTGTAAAAGTTGTACACATGACTGAAGATGGAAATATTTGTGCATTGACATCTACAAAATAACCGAGGTTGTGTACATATACCAGAAGTGAAGGGGAAAAGTAGAAGTTATTACCTGGGCAATTCAGATTCTTAATAACCTTTACCTGAAATACTTGGCTATTTCCTCCAACTGTAATGTATAATAAAAATGTGTATATATAAAATATATATATTTTAAAATTATATAAATAATCCTTTAGTTAAATGAATATAAAACAGTTACAACAATGGATACTGTTAAATTTATGACTAATTGTGATTGTTAATTCAGAATTTTATATATTCATTTATGTAACATTTATACTTTAAACCAAATGGGTTACATTGTCCATCACTGGCTTTTTGCCTCATAATATATCGTGACTATCTTTCCATGACAATGCAGGTAATCTCCGGTTATGGACAACCTGACTTACGGTGTTTCATACTTACAAATGAGCTTCCAAGTCTCCCCGTGAGGATTAATTTATAATTAAATAATTAAATTAATAATTCAGGAACTAGTTTCTTCTGTGCATGTTAACAAACCCACATGGCACAAATGGCTTGTAGGAGCAGCACCTTTATCCCAAGTGGCCAGTCTCATTGTTTATATGGTTGCTTATGCACAGCATCACTTTTGTCTTAACTTTTTAATTTGATTTTATGAGTCTGTGTTTACCCATATGACCACGCTCCCAAAGCAAAAGTCCATGCAAGTCCAGGTGAGCCTGCAGTGAAGAGGAAGGTGATTACAATGGAAACGAAAGTAGAAATAATTAAGCATTCAGAGAAAGGCCAGATGCCATCATTCATTGGGAAAGCATTAGACTTCAGTTGTTCCACTATCACAATTATAACTGAGAATAATGGAACGTGTGAAACACAGTGCTACAATTAAAACATCAATTATTACTATGCAGGGCAGTGGATTAATTATTGAAATGGAAAGGTTATTATTGATTTGGCCAGAAGATCAAAATAAGCGTAACATTCCTATTAACCTAACATTGATACAACATTAGGTGAGTGTCAATCTTCAATATTTTTTTTTGAAATTTCTCCTATCTCCTATCTAAACTTTTTGTATGAGTTTGTTTTTATGTTCTGTTTGAATTGAAAGAAAGAACACAATAGTTTCTATAACTTATTGCAGTGCAGAGGTATTATTATTGTTGTTACAATATTACACTGTATTATTATTACCACATATGAGCCATTTATAGTATTGTAATTATTACTATTATTACCAGATATGCACTATTGATCAGAGATCTGAGTTACATACAAATCTGACCTAAAGATGTTCTCAAGAAAGTATTTTGTCTGTAACCCAGGGCCTGCCTGAATATATGAATCTACCTCATCATTTAAAAAAAGTATTATTTATTGATAAATATAGATTTATAAATATTTATAAAGCACATTTAGTAGGTGCTAGAGGATTATTTTTATTTATGTACTTTTAATTGACAAATAATTCTGTATCTGGGTATAGTATAATATTTCGATCTATATATATGTTGTAGAAAGATTAAGTCAAGCTAATTAACATATTCATCATGAACTTATCATTTTTTGTGGTGGGAACATTAAAAATCTATTCTTTTAGCAATTTTGAAATATGCACTACATTATCATTAACTGTGATCACCATGTAGTGCAATACGTCACTAAAACTTATCCAGTCTGACTGAAACTTTGTACCCTTTTACCTCATCATTTTTTATCACTTAGAATTTATGTGTACATATACATTATGGTTAATTCAGTCATCTGTTGATATATATCTAATTCTTTCAGTATTTTTCCTTTTATAAATCACTGAACTTATTTGTAATTCTTTATATATTTATTAAAAACATAAAACTAATGCGTTCTTATGTAAAAATAAAATAAAAACTGAAAGTCCCTTTTCCTTTCCCTTGTGCAGATGAAATCTCACTTTTCTCCCAAGGTAAATAGAATGGTGACTAACCTTATACTTGCATACATTATTATTCAGTGCATAAAATGTATTTAGTTTTGTTTTATGTTGTTTTACATAAATGAGGTCACTCTATATTAATCTATAACTTGCTCATTTCATTTACATGGACATCTTTTCATGTCCAAACATATTGACTTGGGTTCTTGTATGGACTATGTAGAATTCTTTATATTAAATGAATGATACATTAAATAAATGAAATATTTCATAACTCATTTAGTCATTGAGATTACTTCTAAAATTTGTGATTGTGGACAATGTCTTTTTGCATTAGCGCACTCTGCTTTAATGTACAGGCTCAGAGTAAAATTCATAGGTGAGTATTCCCTTGGTCTGGGGAATACTCAGGGCTTCTCTAGAAGTTGTATCAACTACTTTCTGATGAGGTGAATTCTTGTTCTTTCTGTTCTCTCTTGCCTTCCTCTCTCATCCTTAGGAATTGAGAGATAGTTCTTATCAGAGGACATTGTTTATTTCGTGAAATAAGAATAGCCCTTTCAGGCTGGCTGCTTTTTATCTAATTACTTCTGGAAAGAAGAATATAAATCAGCCAATATTTAGGTCACTATTTTTACCAAAAGTCTTCTCGCAGATTTGCCTTCTTGCCAAGGTTCAATTTACATGTTCGGACATGTGATTTTTTTAAATGTTTACCTAAACTTTGATCGTGGTGCCCCATGGCAGAGCCAAGCATTGGTGGAGCCTGAGCTTCAGGAATGAGGGGGAGATTGAGGCATCTCTGTCAATCCTCTTCCTCAAATGTCTTGTTTTTGTTTTAAGTAATATGCTCATTGTGGAAAACTTTGGATGAAGTTTGTATTAGGAAGGAAAAAAATATTCTCTATTCTTGTCACTGAGAGCTAACCAAATGAGCATTTTAGTATGTTTAGTCTTTTTACTGTGAATTTATATGTAGTAAAACTAAATTTGTATTGTATTTACTCTTTTAAGGTCTTTTCCTCATTAACAATATCATGGAGCATTTCCCCAAGTCAATGATTACTCTACTGTAATATAAATATAAATGATTATAAAGAATTCTATGGTATACCCCTTTGGTGGAATTGTTTCTAATATTTTGCTTTTAAAAATACTGTGGTTATAAATTACCAGTATTTGAATCTCTAGGAGTGTTCATCTCTGATATTTCCTTGGGATCAAATCCCAGGACTGGATAATTGGGACAAGAAGTTTTGAGACACATTTTAAATTGTCTTATGTTAGAAAGATGGGTTTAGTTTATGCTTTCATCAGCTATGTATAATATCTCTGCCAATATCGGGTAGCATTATTTTAAAAAGTTTACAATTTCCATTTCACAGGCAATAGTATTGTTATATTTTCATAATTTATAATAATAGTAAAAAATATTTATTGGGCACTTACTTAGGTGCTGCCACCCAAGACTGTGCTAGAAATTTAACCTAAACTTTCTTACTTGATCCTCAAAGCCACTCTGTGAAGTAGGTTATTATTCTCCTTTTAGGCATGAGAAAATTTAAGATTGGCAAGATTAAGAAATCTGGCCATGAATACACAGCCAGTGAGTGGAGGGTTATCTTGTTAACTTTCAACTTTACTTATTTGCTTAGTTGTGCAGATGTTTTAATTTTTTATGATTGTAAATATTTTAATCTTTTGTTACGGTTTCTGATCTTTTGTATTATTCTTGCCTTTCCTGCACTAATATTCTAAATTATTTTCATATCTTTTCTTAAATTTTCTAGAATTTATTTTTTGATATAATATACAGTAGGGCTCTAATTTTATTTTTTTCCCAAATTTATATCCAGTTGTCCAAGCACCATTTATGAATATTCTTATATGCTAAATTCCCATAGTCATTAGTTTGCCTTTAAGCTATATTCATTTCATCTACAATGAATGTCAATACCATATTTAAAACATTAACCTACAGTATGTTTTGTTTGTAGGACTAATCATTGTTCATTGTTCTTCTTTTAAAAACATTTCTTGGGGCCTGGCGCGGTGGCTCATGCCTGTAATCCTAGCTCTCTGGGAGGCCGAGGCGGGCGGATTGTTTGAGCTCAGGAGTTCGAAACCAGCCTGAGCAAGAGCGAGACCCCGTCTCTACTAAAAATTAGACAACTAATTGGACAACTAAAAATGTATAGAAAAAATTAGCCGGGCATGGTGGCGCATGCCTGTAGTCCCAGCTACTCGGGAGGCTGAGGCAGGAGGATCGCTTGAGCCCAGGAGTTTGAGGTTGCTGTGAGCTAGGCTGATGCCACGGCACTCTAGCCCAGGCAACACAGTGAGGCTTTGTCTCAAAAAAAAAAAAAAAAAAAAGTTTATTGTGGTAGATCTTATATGCTACTTGATATGCAAAATAAATTTATTAAAGGTAGCGATAAAAATCTATTTTTGAAACAAGCTTCTTTGAAACTAGTTATAAAACTCCTTTACTGCTATGACTATACTGGTATAAAGTATATTTATACAATGTACAT
>CAUYSK010107772.1:0-24461 GCA_963575035.1 Avahi laniger | reverse complement strand
AGCTCTGTGAAGCACAGGAACAGAACCAAAAACATCCAAACCTAATATGTTCTATTCAGTCTAGAAATCCAAAGGGGACTGAGTGCAGTGGCTCATGCCTATAGTCCCAGCTACACAGGAGGCTGAGGCAGGAGGATTGCTTGAGCCCAGGAGTTGGAGGTTACAGTGAGCTAGGCTGATGCCACTATACTCTAGACTGGACAGCAGAGCAAGATCCTGTCTCAAAAAAAAAAAAAGGAAAAAATCAAAAAGGTAACTGGGAACAGTTCTACAAACAATATAATCCCAATACTAATGGAAAAGGATGTAAAAGAAAGGCTCACTCACCCCAAACTGAAGAGTTTTCATTTCCCTTAGTTCCTTTAGAGTCTATTCCATATGCGATGAATATCCATATGTGTAGTAACATGGCTACATGTTTGAAATCTGCTTTTATTTATACTCTATAATACAATCACATAATTATAAAACTGTTCATAATTTCTTTGATTAAAAATTATTCTAAAAGTAATACATACTTATTGTCCCAAACTTGGAAAATGCAAAAAGAATAAAGAAAATTTAAATCACTATTAATTTTAGAACCCAGGTAAAATCCCTGCTAACTATCTGTTGTATTTGCTTCTACACTCACTTGCATATGTATTTTAAAGTATAATTGGACATCATTTTACATATATACACACACATGTATATTATTTCATTAAATTTTATATAAAGGAACATTTTCCTAAGCCCAGGTGATCATTTTTAATGACTGCATAATTTTTAATCTAGCAGATGTACCGTAATTTACTATCCCATTTCTGGATGACTGGTGAACTGTGTTGCAACAAACATCTTCATAAATATAGGGTTTTTTTCCCATAGTAATTTTTTCCCTTAAAACAGCTCTCAGGGAAAATATTATTGAGTCAAAGATTAGTATCTCCTGTTATATCTGAAGCAGGCTGATATCTTGCAGAAAAGGTTATTCATTTTAGCGCTTACTAATTGTAATATCACATTACTACACTGGAATTCACTATCCATTCACACATTAGGGACTATAGTTACAGGGAACTCTGAAGGATACCTCCTAACTGAAGTTCAGAACCAAGCCTCAGGGGGCACAGAGATTAATACCGAAGCACAAGCCTCCTGTCCAGTGATCACCCTCTTCTAGCAGGCCAGCCTACCTCCTGGAAAGGAGAGTGCTAGAATTCTTATACATCTGGAAAGGCCAGCTTCTTCCACCCCAAACATCTCTGCTATCCCTTGGTGAAGGCCTTTCATTTTGACAGCTTTGTTCCTTTAGCGTAAGACTTTAAAAGTGGTAAATACATCTGGGAAAGTAAAACTGCTATCAATCACTCCTATTCTAGCATAAATGAGCTTTTCTTGACAGTGGATTTTGCTGGGTGAGAGAGGGGTTCTGGAGTCTGGTGTGTTAGAATGAGATGGTAGTGAGGAATTTTGTTTGCTTTACAATGTTTCTCCAGCTTGGCCCTTTCCTGGACTAACTGAGTAAACAGTGCATAGGCTGTCAGTGAGTAAATGTTAGCGAAGGCTAGCAGAACAGAACAGTTCTCACTCAGAGACATGATTCCTTCTGAAAAAGGCCTCAGGCGGCTACTTTATGAGGAAACCGTTCAACCTCATTGGTCAGTGAAATGTAAATTAAAACAACAATCAGTCACCAATTCCAGCAATAAAATTGTCATGATACTTCACTCCAAGTGAAAATATACAATCCTGAAGGGCAATTTGAGAAAATATCTATCACAAGCTTTTTTTAAATGGGCATAGACAACAGAAATACATTTTACAAGGCTGTCCACTGCAGCATTGTTTATAGAGGTGAAAAACTGGAAATGATCTAAATACCTAATAAAAGATTTCAAATAAAATACAGTAGATTTATGCTACTGGACTATTACTCAGTCACTAAAAATGATGTAGGTAAATATTTGTTTATACCAAAAAATGCCCAAACTATATTAATTGAAAGAAGCAAGTTATAAAATAGAATGATCCCATTTTTATAAGTAATAATAATAAAAAGGCATTTATATATCTGAAAAGATATAACTAGTGCTAAGTTTTGATGATGAAAATGTATAGCTTCTGTGATAAGAAAATTATATTTTGCAATTATTTTTTGAAGGCTCCAGAGAGCCCTGCCTGGCTTCCCAAGGGCAGGCATGCTTTTGACCTTCCCTCCCTCTGGTCCTTAGAGCATGTATCAGCAATGAAACTTGTTGATATGCAGCTGCACCCAGCCAGGGAAAGAACTGTGCCAGCCGCAAAGAAGGTCATCTGGGCACTCCGCCCTCTCCCCAGCCAGACACAACCTCATGATTATCACCACTCATAGAGGAGGCTTTGCCCTTTGGTTCTCATCACTTTCATTTTCTTACCTCACTAAACTCAACAGTAGTCTTAATGCAAGGAGTATAAGTGGGAAACTGGCCTTTCTCTGATCTGCTCTTAAAAATGTTGTGGTGATGGAAAGGCAATCCTTGGAATTTGCCAGCTCCCAGGTTATGGCATAGTATATTTTAAAGTCATTGGCAACATTTGCAGAGATGCCTGCTTAAAAGTATTGCCTTTAAATTCCGCTGCCACTGCAGTAAAGTGCAAACGCACCAAAGCTACCCATCTTCAGAAATGTGCTATTTCTAACATTACTTGTCTAATGGGACCTTTAAACCAGCATAGTTTAAGACAGAGGATCTTGGTCCTCTCCCTAAGGAGACTGGCTTTCTCGCTGCCATAGTTATGGGATACTGGGGTTATTTCCATCGCTCCAGGAACTTGGTTTCCAAACTCAAAGCAGAAATTGGCTTAAAAGAGCCCTTCTCTGAATCTTTGTGCTACCAGAAACAGATGTTTTCGTCTCTTCCTGTTGTACACAAACCTTTGCTCCATTAACTCTGCCACATTTAAGGGAGACAATCAGATTCTGGCTTTCCTATTGAATTTCACTGGATTGTCACACACTGTTTTGGTCGGGGTGTCTGGGACAAGTCCCTTTATGGGACCCGAGAACCAACCCATGGCCCCAATAAGTAAATGCCCCCTTGTAATGAGAATTTGCTTTGGTGACCAGCCTGTGACCCTAAAGCTGAGGGCCTTAGGGATTAAGCTGGATAATCGAGGATAACCCTTGAATACAATACAAGAGTTTGGGTTTAGGCAACAACGTTACATGTGAAATGAAAAATGTGATTATTTTTTAACTCTACATTTTTGAAGTATTGATTGGATTATGTCTAGGTGGACAGCCCCTGAACATCTGGCCATTTTTGATAACAGGAAGAACTGTACACACTGGCCCCATAAAAAGAGGAGCCAGGAGCCATCTCCCCAGGGTGGCCTGGGAAAACAGAAAGAGCAGGTCCCACCCCTGACACTGCTGTTGCACCTGCTGCGATCCTTTGACCTTGGACTGCTCCTCCTCTGGGCAGACCAGAAAGGAACTTCCTCCCTTCTCCAGGGTCAACATTCAAGCTCTGCCTGCACTGCGAAGAGAGGGTAACCCTTGGCTTCCTCACTGGCTCAGAACTTCCCACCTCCTTTTCCTGCTAGGCTCTCCAGAGGCCCTACCCTGTAGGTCTGAGTCTCTGGTTAACTGTCCACTCCTTAGTAGGAAAGGAATCTGCTTTTAGTGCCATCTCTGGAACTAGACAAACAGGTCTTTAATCAAGACTGATGCACATGGCTCCTACTTCCTCCTCATTAAAGATGGCACTGAATGCCTCAATAAAAAAGTAAAAAATCAGCGAGTATGATTTTGAAAACTCAACCACGTACCTTGAATAGAAAGAAGCTAGAATATGTTTCCTTAAATCTTACCTTTTTTTCACTCAAATTCAGCACAGCCTAAGCCCAATGTTGATATCCTGGGATAATACTTTGTGTTATTAACTTATTCTTTTTCCTCCTGGGTGCTTTACTTTTTCTCGGCTTTTACATACACGTGTGCACACGTGTGCATGTACGCGCACACATACCCTAGGCCATTGTGTGTTCAGTGCCTCTCTGAAGTGCAGAAACATCTTGAAAGAGAGCACTGCTTCTTTCCTAAACCCCGTCTCTATCCATTTTGCGCTGCTGTAACAAAATATCATAGACTGGATAATTTATAATGAGCAGAAATTTATTGGCTCACAGTTCTGGCGGCTGGGAAGTCCAGTATCAAGGTGCTGGCATCTGGTTAGGGCCTTCTTGCTTCATGGCAAAAGGAAAGAGGGCAAGAAAGAGAGAGAGAGAGAGAGAGAAAGAGAGGAACTCGCCCCTTAATTAATATGATAAAACCACTCCCATGAAAGCAGCATTGATTCATTCATGAGGGCATATCCCTCATGGCCTAGTCACCTCTTAATACTGCCACCGTGGCAATTACATCTCTACATCAGTTTTGGAGAGGACAAACATTCAAACCCTAGCAGCCCCCTCTCCCCCAAACTAGAAAAGATTCCCTGACCTAAAATGGCAGAAGATGACGGAAGGGAAGCTGGTTGTTTCCAGACAGGGCCCTGGGCTCTGCTTCCCTGGCAAGACCTCAGAGAGGCGACCATTGTGGAGGGAATTCAGGCAGCCAGCGCCTTCCATGACTTCCCAGAGACACGAGAAAGCAGGGCCCTTGTGCCCACTGCTTGGCCAGCTAGGAGCAGAAATATCCCCAGCTGAAGGTGCCAGGACGGTGATAACCCAAACATCTCAGCAGCAACTGGCAAAGACACACAGCAGCAGGACCCTGACTGATCCCCCATTTACCAAGGTTTGTTTCTTGTACTCCTGGGAACTGGGCACTTGGAACAAATGGAATTGAGAAACTGAATAAGAAAGACAATGACATTTCTTGCTTCCTGAGTCAGCGCCTGACACACCTCTGCACCACACTGCCTGTTCCCCCCATGTGAGCCGTTCATTCCAGGGTCACAGGCAGGCCCGGCAGGGAGCTGAAGAATGAGTGGCATTTGAATGAAGACCAAGTTTGGTGTTATGCAGGCTTCCCATGTGCATGATTTGGGGATGCTCCTCTTCCTGTTGCTCACGCCAAGCAAAATGCACACTTTGCAATCAGTATCTCAGGCAAGACGGTTCTCTACTCCTCTACCTAACACTTCGGCCTGCCTTAGAGAGCCCCACACTCCCTCCCTCCCGTAGAGCAGAGGTGGTTGTTTCATACATAACAAGTGGGGATCTGAACACAAAGAACACCTTGACCTTTGGCCTTACTTTCAGCTATTTGCACACTGGTGTTTGTAACTGCATTTGCGTGCACCCGCACACAGACAGACGGAAAGCCATCACCATTGCTCATCTCCTAAGTCAAGTGTCCACATTAAGAAAATTTTAAAAAATTGTGTACAAAAGGTGCAAGAATTGTTCTTGAAACTTTAATGGCCACTAGAGGGAGGACATGTAGCATGTCACTGGTTAAATTATCAACAAATGTCCTCACGCCTGTAATCTTAGCACTTTGGGAGGCTGAGGCAAGAGGATCACTTGAGGAATTTGAGACCAGTTTGGGCAATATAGTGAGACCCTGTCTCTACAAAAGAATTAAAAAATTAGCCAGGTGTGGTGGCACGCACCTGTAGTACCAGCTACTTGGGAAGCTGAGGCAGGAGGATCACTCGAACCCATGAGTTCAAGGTTGCAGTGAGCTGTGATCATGCCACTGCACTCCAGCCTGGGCAACAGAGTGAGATGCTGTCTCTGAAAAAAGAATTATCAGCAAGTGGCTCTCAGCTCCATTCATTCATTCATTCACTCACTCATTCATCCATTTTACATTAACGTACAGCTGGCCGGACATCAGAGATGAAAAGATGAATGGAACAGAGCTCCTGCCGCCCTCACCATGCTCACCGGCAGTAAACTTCATGCCGAAAATACTGACAGTATATTTATCCCATATATAAATGCTGTCTTTATAAACTTCATTTGAGCTTATTTGGCATCTAAGATTTCTTTATTAGGGTTTTTAAAATTCTGGTACTGAGACCTGTGTATAAGATGGGTGTGTTTTTCCAAGGTATATTTAAGGCTGTGTTTAAATGTAGCTAAATCTAAATACTTAGTTATTATCAACTTGAATGGCTTTAAATGTAGCTGTGTAACCTGGCACCGTGCCTGATAAATAGTAGTCACTCAGTAAATTATAGTACCTCTCTGCACTGAGCATCAACTATATACCAGGCCTTGCTGGTAAAAGAATTAACATAATTCTTTTTGGTTTTTTTAATTTACATTTTTTTTATTTCAGCATATTATGGGGGCACAGATGTTTAGGTTACGTATGTTGCCCTTGCCCCCCTCCCCCCACAAGTCTGAGCTTCAAGTGTGTCCATCCCCTGGATGGTACGCATCACACTCTTTGTGTATGCATATAACATAGTTCTTTACTAAGGTAAGAAACAATGTAAGGTTTTAAAATAGTTACAGTAAGTTGGGACAGGAAATACAAAGCACATGTGCTTCCCTTTTCCTCTTTCCCCACTCACGGCAGACACTGCTAACTGATCACAAGCCTTTCCCATCGAGCCTGAACTTTGCCTCGGATTCCTTCTCACTGTAAAAGATGTAACCCATTTGCCAAGACATTCTTTTTTCTTAACATTTTGCCTCAGGGTGAGCCTGCATGACTTTCAGATAAGTCATTCAATTCCTTTGAGCCTGTGTTTACTCATTTGCGAAATGGGGTCATAACTTCACCTGAGTATCCCTTCCAAAGGTTCAAAGAGCAAGGCACGCCCAAGACGGCAGCAAGAGCTCCCGTAATTCACAAATATGAAAGTGTCTTTGCCAAGGAGAGAGTTCTGTGAAGGCCTGTTTAGGATGTGGAAGATCCTATTTCAAAAGAACTTCCTTGTTACTAGTAAGGAAAAGGAAAAGAAAAGAGGAAGAAACTGGAAAAGGAACAAAGAAAGAAAGAGGACACAACGTGAGTCAGAGGTGTTAGATCCGAGTCTATTCTGCCATCGAGAGTTCAGAATGGGTTACGAAGCTCCTCTGGGCCTCACATTCCTCACCCGCCAAGTGGAGCAAACCAAGTCACCTCTCGAGGTTACTGGAAGTATGAGCTGAGACTGTGACAGAGCCAGGCACACACACGGCAGGGACTCGCGAACTCCCAGCCTCAGTGAGTGAAAGGAGCCAGCCCAGTCCGCACGGTGGAGAGGATTAGGTTTTGCTATGTTCCGTCCATCGTCATTGTCCATCCATCCTTCCAGCCTCTGCTGAGTGTGGCCACTTGGTGCTGCACGGGGGAGAGTGTGCCTTGTTGTTGAGCATTTCTCCAACCTCAGGGCCCCCATGAGGGAAAAGGGGGCCATCGTGCGTGATGTGATTTGAGCAGCTTCCCAACATCCCACTTGCCTTCCAATTTTACCCCCATAAAGCTTTTGAGCCTCTCTTTAGGGAACTTGTGCTCACGACTCCAACTCTTGAGCTCCAGAGGGGGAGGTGGGCCTCCTGGGCAATTAAAGGCAGCTGTGGGCTAGAAGAATGCAGGCCACTGACGGAGGCGTGGGGTGCACTGGGCACAGCACAGCGGCTGGGGAGGGATGACAGGAACCCCCCTGTGCTTTAGGAAGTTACTGAAGGGAGCCAGGAGCTCTGGAATGTCTCTCCTCGCTGCCCTCTACATGCCTGAGTCCTGCTCATCCTTGTAGCCAGTCCGACATTATCTTTGAGCTCTTGCAGTTCTCTGTCTGTCCCTCTCTTCAGCAATTCTCACCACTGAGACTTGTAATACAATTTGTGCACGAACATGCCTTCGTCTCTGGCCATTCTTACTTCCCCAGTCTGGGCTTCAGGCACTGACTCAGAGCCCTTCAAACCGCACTCTTTCCTGCCTTTAGAAAGCTCTTGCTCAGGAGCCCATGGTCACCCTCCCTGCCCTAATTGTCCCCCAATGAGCGGATGCTCCTACAAGAGCATTTACCATCCAGCAGCGAGGCCCTTCACTCACTCGCCTTTCTTCTGCTCTGGTCTGTAAGTTCCGCCAGGGCAAAGACTTGTCTTGGGACCTGCCTCATCATGGGCATCTAAAACAGAGTCTGGAGTACAGGAGGTGCTCAAATACCTGTCAGTTGACTATCAGCTCTCCTTTCTGAACCGTGAGCTCCTAAAGAATGGGAGCTCTATCTTCTAACATTTTTAAGCCTCGACTACACATATCTAGTGCATAGCCTAGTGCGGGTGCTTGATAAATGCTTGATGAATGAATGAATGAATGAATCAGTATCTTGTAAAATAAGCAGATCGCCTAAGGATCTCAGTCAAGGCTACAAATAACAACGAATGATGTGCTGGATATTTTCTAGGTCCCCTCCATACCCATTCTCCACCCTTGCTCACCCTGCTCGGCACTCAGGAAGTTACCTTGATAAGGCTGAATCCACAGGGTCTTTTGCCCTCTGGTTGGGATCAGTCAATGGGAGGCACCAGTAGATTAGAGCAAGGGAGAAGAGTGATGTCTAGGTACAGTTGATCCTCATCATTTTTGGATTCTGTATTTGTGAAATTTTCCACTTACTAGAATCTATTTGTAACCCTAAAATCGATGCTCAGGGCTCTTTCCTGCTCATTCACGGACATGCACAGGGTGGTGAAATATTCGAGTCACCCAATGTTCACATTCCCGGCTGAGGTCGAGCAAGGTGACACTCTGCCTTCTTGTTTCGGCTCTCATATTGGAAAAAATGTCACAGTCTGTTCAGTGTCATGTTTTTCACATTTTGTGCTTTCACTGGTAATTTCAATGTTTCAAATGCCCCCCGAGAGTAGTACTAAAGTTATTGGAGTGTTCCTAAGCCCCAAAGTACATGATGTGCCTTACAAAGAAAATACGTGTGTGAGATAACATTCGTTCAGGTGTGAGTCTTAGTGCTGTTGACAATAAGTCCAAAGTTAATGAATCAACAGTATATATTAAATGAAGTGTCTTAGAAACAGAAACACACATAAGCAAAGTCATGTATTGATTAGTGAAAATGTTGTGACCAGAGACTTGCTGGAACCCAACCCTGTATTTCCTCTAGGAGCAATGGTTTAGTATTTGCTAATTCAGCGTTTGCAGTGACTTTATAGAACGTTAACTACTGTGAATAATGAGAATTGACTGTCCTTATTCCCCAGGCAGGCTTTTACCTAACAGGTTGACGTGGAGTTGACTCCATGCATCTACCAAAAGCCATAGCTCCTATCCAGGTGGCTTCTCTGGAGCTACAGCTATTGTCTTGGTATTCCAGCAGCAGCTTTCTCTCCTTGTCCCTTTTGGCCTAGGGGTAGTAATAGGGTCCCACTGTTGCTAGCCTGGGTGTTTCACCATCCCCTGTGGGTTACTCTGCATCCTGCCCACACCTTTGTAAACAATCCCTTCATTAAACTCCTTTCTGACCCCATTTAAGTACATCATCTGTTTCCAGCCAGAATCCTGATGAATATTGACAGTTTATGGAAAGTTCAGGTGTTTTCTTCCTAACACCTAGGTACAGACACGAGCACAGCACCCTCTCCTCCCACCAGTCCCCTGCGAGTCTTCCCCCTTGATACAGAAAGCAGCTCCTTTCTCCCCACTGTCGGCCTGACTGCAGGGGGGATGGTCCTAACTCCAGGGCCAGCACTATTCAGGGCGGTCCCCTGGACAGCAAGGGGCAAGGTCACACACTGGGAGCTTGTTCGAAATGCAAATTGCTGGATATTCTAGATCTACTAAATCTGAATCTGGGGGCAAAGCCCTGGAATCTATTTTTATAAGCCCTCCAGGAGATTTTTATATACTCTCAAATTTGAGAACCACTTCCTGGGGAGCTAGGTACAGGGGAATAGCGGGGTGGACACACAGCCGTTGTTCAGGACCTGCCAGGGCCTCTAACTCCCACCTGCCTGCCTTTCCGTGGTTTCCCGGCTCTTGCTTTTCAAGGCTGAACCACATTTAGGAACACACGGGATCTGGACTGCAGAATCCTTTGAATCCTATCGAGGTAGCTGTTTCTTAACCAGCACAGCATAATTCCTCATGGGACAAGTACAGCTATTCTGGGAGATCAGCCCTGCGGCCCCAGGCGTCCCTGAGCACTGCCACAGGGCAAGAGGGAAGATAAGTGACATGGTGAAGGGGATCAGGATATGCCACCCCAAACAGTGCCACTTTTGCATATTGATTATTTTGAGCTGAAAGCAATTGAGAAACAGCAGATGTACGAAGAGCTCTCTGCCCTCTCCCTTTCTACTTAAAGCAGGGCATAAAGTTCTCCTGATGAAGGTGGAATAAATCTCTGCCCTTTTCCTGCACTGGGATGAAGAAAGTGATGTGTCACCAGAGTTGGGAAGCTGGCACTGAGATGAGTCTGCATAAAGAGACATTACTGTAATAACTCTTGTCTTCCATCAGTTTCTCCCCTATATTTTCTAGTCACTTTCCTATAATTTATCACTCTGAGAAGCCCAACCCCTCTTTCCTTTGTCTAGTCATCTCTCCACAAGTTGTCACCCTTGGTTAAAATGATACATAAGCTCCCAAGTCGAACCAACTTCTTTGGGTTTTCACTGTTGTGTGAAGCCCCCAGGTATGTAAAAATATTAACATCCACAAAATGGATGCCTCTTCTCTCATTAATGTCGTCTATTTAATTCTTGGGCCCCAGCCACTGAACCTAAGAGGGTAGAGGAAAAGGTGTTTTTTCCCCTCCTCTATAGTGGAAAGAACTGATGTATGGATGGCCCTGTGGCTTTAAAAGAGAAAAGGGTTTTCATTCTGCTTCCAAAAACATGTCTCAGTGTGGTGAATGGAACCTCTTCTGTTGGTGTTATTAATTTTTCTATGTCTTCCTTGATTTCAAAAAGCATATGGCAACTTATTAAGATACATACAAGTTTAAAAAATAAATAGATATTCCTAGGATTTGCAAGTTGTTCACTTAAAACATTCTTAAAATGGTTGTCTTCTTTGCTGATCTAGTAGTAACCAAAGACTCCAGTGTTTGAGCATATAAAAGACTCTGCTTCTTACCTATACTAGAAATAATATGCACAGCGAAGACTTAAGAAAAACTTAGTATTCTATACAATGTTCTTTGTACTTAAAAAAAAGCATATTTGTCAAAGAAATTTAATAACCATCTGACAGATGAACATGTATGATGTTGCTTAGATAAATGCAGTGTTGTAAACATCTATATAATCTGGGGTTTAGCTTATATTTTGAAATGGGAGCTTTTTAAAATAGAGTAATAAAAAACTAAGTGGTTCTGTTAAAAAATGAGAATTTTTTAAAAAACACAACAAAATGACTCACTGATTCATTATGGAATCAAAATCTCCCCAATTTGTTAATAAACTACTTCAAGCCATTTGCTAAGGAATATTCCTTTGTAAATAATTTTAGATTTAGTATTATAACTTTTTCTCAAATTTTTTTTGTTTTAAAATAAATTTTGTGGAGAGAGAGAGAGAGAGAGAGAGAGAGAGAGGGTGTGTGTGTGTAAAGGGGAAAGACATTCTTTCATTTTTCTTTCTGTAATGACTCACAGTGACAATACCTGTTATTGCCACTGCCAGGCCTTGGTTTGGTAACTCCTGCTGCAGACTTAACAGCTGGACTGATTTTGGATAAGAACAAAAGGGTTTGACTCCAGAAGGAAACTTCTTTAAAATCCTTATGAAATGGCTACAAGCGAATTGACTCTTACCCTTGGAGAACATCGCCCTGTGCAAGGTTCACATGGTCAGGGTCCCTCCCTCGCCTCCCCTCACTTCTAGAGATTATCCGTGGGAGAAGGTGGCTGAGGAATCCGAACATTTAACAAGTTCCTCGGTGACTCTGATACACAGGCAAGTCAAGCAGCCTACACTGCTTCTCTCAATCTTATTCGTGTGCTCTTTTCTTTTTCTCTTTTGAAGCCAAGAGAAAGAAAAATGTATTAATGAAAACTCTTTAAATAGTAATCGATTCACTTATAGCATGTCAGAATAAATTGAAAGAACATTTATTGGGAAAAAATAGATAAACGCAACCAAATACAAGGAAAGCTATGGTAGGAAAATAAGATGTGGCCAAGGAGTAAGATCTTGCAAAATGTATGCCATAGGTGCTGTCTGTGTGAGTGCTAAAAGGCAAGACGTGGATTTGGCTCTGAGCTTCACAGCAGACATAGCAAAGAGGAGAACTAATCAGTTCCAAGATGCACTGTGTCCACACATGAGAAACGCCCCAAAGGCTTTGCTTGATAGCAGCACAGCAGAGAGATGCCTGAGACACGTCCAGAGGGACCTGAAAGAGGGAACATGAAGTGGGATCTTTGGGAATAAGTCACTGGGGGCACTTCAGGGTTTGAGTGGTTCCCTTCTGATTTGTGGATGAGGTTGCTAATACAAAGCTCTGGAGTTCTCAGGGGATGCTACCTCATTCCTCATTTGTTCTCCACTCTCCTAAGCCCTGCACTACCTCCTGAGAGCCCGCAGGGTAGGACACAGCCAGAGGGATAGTGTTCATTTACTTGGGGCAGGCGGTGCCCTGATTTTGGTGTATAGTATTTGGTACCACTGTTCACAATGGCCAGGGATTTCCAATCTGACTACACATTAGAATCAACTGGGCAATTTTCCAAAATTATAAACTTGCCTGGGCACCGTGTAGATTAACTGAATATAGGCCACTGGGATTGGGCTAAGGAATTTTTTTAATACTCCATCTAAGTCTTATGAACAGTGGAGTAGAGAATCACTGACAACTGGGTATACTCAGAGGTTTACAAACTTGATTGAATATCAGAGTCACCTGAGGAACTTGGTAAGTGTTCAGATTCCTCAGCCACATTCTCCCTCGCAGGGCCCCCACACGTACTCCTGAGAGTGCCGGGAATTCTACATCTTTTTTACAGCAATGTGAGGTGATTCTGCTGCAGATTATCCACAGAGTCACACTAGTCCAAAAAGTTTAAAGGGAAAAGATCTGGGCTCCTATCTGCTCTGGCAACAGCAGGCTGTGTGGCCTCTTGGACCTATTCCTGGTTGTGTTTCCTCATTGGTAAAATGGTTAGAGAAATAATCTGCTGTGCCTACATCTCAGGATGTTGTAAGGATTTCCAATCTACTCTCTGGAGAACTAGAACTTACATGGAAGCTCCATCAGGTCAGAGACTGGGTTCTATAATTTTGTGTGTGTGTCTCCAGCACCTAGATCTATGCCTGGTACATGGGAGGCACTCAACTAAATTGGAAATGAGGTCATAATTTTGGAAAGCAGATTAGAAAGGATTAAGTACATCTGTGGACACAAGGTATGCATTTTTATTTGGAGTGTGTGTGTGTGTGTGTGTATGTGCATGTGTGTTCATGCATACGTGCACGCACATGGGCAGGATTGAAACCCACAATCCCATCATGGATATCCTGGGTTTCTGGGTTCATTAATTTCAAGTCTGCTTGCCAGGAGCAATGATGCGTGGTAGCTTGGGGTGTGAGTGGAAGAGTGCCCTTTGACCTGGTTTCTACTATCTTGTGGCAGAATGCGGGTGGATCTATATGTGATCCAAATGGCAGCTGGTTAAACTTACCTCTGCCAGCATAGGTACTTCTAGAAGAACCTAACATGCCAAAAATGTACTAAAACAGAATAACTTGTTTTTATAACCCATGTGTCTCTGAAATAAACTTGTTACACCAGCATGGGCTTTATTAGCCAAGAATAATAGGACAGTTTATTGAAGCGTGGATATCACTTGGTGATCTGAGAGTCTACAAACTTCACCTTCTGAACAGTGACCAAACCATGACTTTGTTTATGTGAAATGTCCAATTAGTGTACACAAAACCACACCAGGTACTGAGATGAGGGAAGTCGGCAGAGCAGGGGACTGGGGCCAGGGTCTGGGTCTGGGCTCTAGTCCTGGCTGAGGACTCACTGTGCACCTTGGCCAAGTCACTTATCCTCCCTGGGACCAGGTTGCTCATCTGTAAAATGAGGGGACTGGGTGAGTGTCTCCAGGGTCCCTTCTCTGCTTGACAGGCTGTGAACATCGGATTGTAAAACTGAAGCATGGAATGGCTTCTCTACACATTCTCCTCTGCTAGGGCAGAACCTCCATCTGATCATGGTGAGCCACCCTGGGCCCTTCTGCTCCTCTGACATCTGCCTGCTCCCAAACTGATACCCCTGGGAACCTGTCCTTGCCCGCTCACTCTTGTAGAAAGGTGACATTCAACTAGCCTCATCAATAATTTCCAGTACAAATAAACTTTATAGTCTTTATGTTGCAGTCCCTATCAAACCAGAATTCTAGCTACAAGCAACTACCATCAAACGAGAGGCATTTTTGAGGGTGAAAGTGGAGTGAGGCCATTCAGCTGAGTGGTTAAGAGTTCCCTGTAATTTAAAAATAATTACAGTTCCCTAAATCCTCACGGAAAACCAGAAATGCCCAATAACAGCCTATGTATCAATCGTTGACAAGACCACTGAGACTTTTTTCTTTCTGCTACTTGTGTCAGGATGTGTGTTAGTTTCCTATGGCTGCTCTAAGAAATCACCACAAACTTAATGGCCTAAAACAATACAAATGTATTATCAGACAGTTCTGGAGGTCAGAAGTCCAAAATGGCTGGGCAGAGCTATGTTCTTTTTGGAGGTTTTAGGGGAGAATCCATTTCCTTGCCTTTTCTAGCTCTGGATGCTGTCTGCATTCCTTGGCTTGTGGCCCTGCATCACTCCGACCTCTGCTGCCATCATCGTGTCTCCTCTCACTCTCCTACCTCCTCCTTTCCCTCAAAAGGATCCATGTGTTTGCAGTGGGTCCACTCGGGTAATCTGGGATAGGGATAATCTCCCCCATCTCAGGGTATTTAAGTTAATCACATCTGAAAGTCGTTTTTGCCAAGGAAGGTAACGCATTCAGAGGTTCACATGTGGACATCTTTGGGGACCCACTATTCTGCCTATTCTCACAGACTTATCTTCAAATCCCACTGCAGCCACTTACTGGCTGTGTGACCTTCAGTAGACGATATCCTTTCTCTGAGACTTAGTTTTTCATTGATGAAACTGGGATAAAAACAAGTCCATTTTATGGGGGTTATTTTGTTCTGCTTTGTTTTGCTTGAGGATTTAATAAGGTAAATACTACCAGCCTGGTACATGACATTCCCTCAATACATGTTATTCCTAAGAGAAGGAAGAAAATTGTGGTTTTAGTTGAAAATCAGTCTGGGGCTGGTCTATAGTCATCGACATCTCGGCATCACTGTGTAATTAGTGGTGATGTTCAGGATGATAACTGAGATGCTGCAAAATTCTAATATTTAAAAAACATTAAATAATTGTTCAGGATGTTGTCCTAATTAAGGTGGTACATTGGAGAGCAATGTTTTAGAGAGATCTTTTAATTCTAAGAATTGGAAAAACAAAACTCATATTTTCTAGATATAAAAGTAGATTAGACAGCAAATTTAGTTTTCCAGAATCCCTTCCCCCTATGCCCTGGGCGCTCTTGTTAGGTGAGGACCGCCCAGGGATGTCTGTGTGCTGGTGTTGAGCGGATGCAGGGAAGTTTGTACTGAGTCCTGGAGGGAGGAGGCCATCACACCCCCATGGGAAACTGGAAGAAAAATTGTTGCTGTTTTCACATGAACGTATTTGCAGTGCCCCTCTCTGCAGCCTACCAATTTGGGGTTTCCTAAATAAAGGGCCTCTCATTTCATGTCAAACAGGAAAATCAACTATTCTGCCCATGAGTGTAGGTGAAATGCGATATAGCTCAAAATGAAAAGCAGGAGTTTCCAACAACACAAACAAGTCTTTCATCCTTTCAGCGAGAAATAACCATCCTATAAAACAAGTGAAGTAATAATTAATGTTGCACTGCAAGGATAACAAAGGGCCTGGGACATGGAGTAAAGGCTTTGAAGGATGATGAAATACATACAAGTTCTTCCTCTCCACACCCACGGAAGTAAGTGCTCACTCAGTCCTCTGGGAAATGCAGTTAGATGTGTCCATTACTCATATATAGGTGAAATGTTGCCAGGTTACCAGGAAGAATCTATTGGATATAATCACAGGTTATATTTGCAAAATACTTTGGCAGCTATAAAGAGCTTCCTCATATTTATTTCATTAAACTTTCAGGATAACCCTGGTAAATGGCCAAGGTAGGTTTCATTATCTCTGTTTTTACAGATGAGGAAACTGAGGCTCAGAGAGATGAAACGACTTTCTTAAGGTTACACAGCAAATAAGAGGCAGAGCCACAATTCGATCCCGGATCTATCTGCTGTAGGGGGCCCTGGTTCTACTTTTGGCTGCCTCCATGTGAGACTGTCCATCTGTTTGTTGTTGCCTCACTGGTGACACGAATGCAGACTGCTTTCGTCTGCTCTCTCCTGCCCCTGCCCCTCGCCTCACCTTGCCTTGAAGCTGTCGCCAGCTCCCAGAATACTCCGCCAGCTTGCGTCACGATGTGTGGTTAGCTGGCCTGGCGAAGTAGCAGCACGGGCGTCATCAGGAGTCTGTTAGAAATGGAGACTCTTCCCACCCCAGACCTGCAGACTCAGATCCCGGGGCAGCTGCGAGGCACAACCAAGCTCAAGAAGCCCTGACAGACCACATCTGCGCGTCCAGGCCTGCCTGATACTCCAAAGTGGCTGCTTCTCTTCCCTTCTCCTGGACCAGACCTTGCGAGGGCCTGAACGACAGAGTTGCACTTATTTCCTCTGTTCTTCCGGCACTTCCCCCTATGCCAGTCGGTGGTTCTATGGCCTCCGAAGAACCTCTCAGGCCTACTCAGTCCTCCTCATTTTCCCTTAGGCCCCCGGACCTCGGGGTCCTGCCCGCTCTAGCAGGGAATCCACTTGTGGAGTCTCCTCACAAAAGTACGGAAAGAGCCCTCGCCGGGGCGTGCTCTCCTAAGAGGTGACCCCACTGTCTGCCCTAAGAGGGGGCCCTACAACTCTGGCATAATCAAGAGAACCAATTTGAGGGTTCCCCCCCCTTCACTAAGAGGCTCTGTCGCAGAAATAACAAAAGACACTGGCAGCAGAGAGGGGAGAGATGAGAACTGTGATTAACCCATAGTCCGGAAGAACTTGGATAATCAATGAATCAACCAAGCCATTGGGAGTTTTGTGAGAGAAAAGAGATAATTTAGAAATTATTCTCTCATTCTTGCTTTTTCTCTGTCCTTCTTCCCACTCCTTCAAACTTTAAGAAACTTCTCTTTTAAGAGCACAGTTGTCAAATCCTTTCAGGGTCACACGTCAGGGGCATAAAAAGTTTAAAAATAAATAATTTTAACAAATTTTGTAAAAAACCATGACAAAAAAGAACATGAAGCTTGCCTGATAGAAACAGAAACAAGTAAAACTCTGAGATACAGGTTTTATGTTCAGCAAATGTGATTTTAAGTTTCAAAGGTCCTACACTGTTCTAAGAAAGGGGCTGGCTGGGAGCGAGAGGGACATTTCCTCTGTTCACGTTAGCAGGAAACTGACCTAAGCCACCAGTGGGGCCAGGACACACCTTGTACTCTGGAGAAAACCACAAAGCTGGCATTCTCAAACCAGCCATAATTTATGGCGGACCAGTTGAGAAGAATGTGTTATTTGTTGATATTTGTCTTTGTAGTGGATGGTGTCTCTGGAAGAGCTGTGGTTGACACAACCAGAAACGTGTATGTCAACTGGAAATATATTTACGGTTTCCTGCAAGGCTGATAAAGTTGGAGAATCCAGCCATATATAAACAAAAAGAGGGTGAAGAGGGGTGCGGGTTAAGTCCAGGCTTCTTTCAGAGGAGCTCCTCCTAGTCTGACCAAGTGGCTCCCCAACAGGTCTTGGCACGTTTGACAGCAGAGCTTTCTCTGTAGCTCTTACAAAGATTGGATTTAATCTCCCTTGCCGGGCAGTCTGTGCTACTTGGCCACCTCTATCTGAGCCTGGGCGGAAGACTTCAGGAAGGAAGCCTCAAGATTTAGGATGTCAGTGTTTTCCAGGACAGGGTGTCTAATTTCAAGAAGAAAGCTTTTTCTTTACCATCGTAAGGAAATGTATGTTTGTCTGTAGGTTTGATTGAGTTTCACCTCCAGGAAATGCCATCATAGTTTACAGATTACCCCTTAAATTAAGAGTCTCTGCTACTTTTGTTGGCCAGGGGGTGGAGGAGGACTCATTATTTTCCGTAGCCATGGGCTTTGCTGTAGGCCCGCTGCACTCTGCTCTTCTCTTCCTTCCTCCCTACAGGACACACAAGAAGAGTAAATACAGCTGTGTATCCCCAGGCTCGCTCTGAAGTCTAGGAGGGGGGACAGGGCTGTGGCTCCCCAGCACAGTTTCACAGCCCCGGTGTGGTCAACACTGTCCGTGTTACGGGGTAGGGACCGAGAGAGAAGAATCCATTTCGGAATATTTGTAGAGGCCAGAAATCTTCAGCTCTGCATCAGCAAAAATTTCAAAAAGGGTTCTCCTTCTAATTCATTGTTTGTGCAGAATAAACAGAGCAGTGGCTAGAAATGGGGAGGGGTAGGGTGGCATTTGACAATGTGACAAAACTGACCTCCCACCTAACAGGGAGAGAAGAGAGAGACCTGGCTAGCTACATCTGATACACTCAGCGCTGGGAACTTTCCCCCAAATCTAGAGATAAGAATCCCATGTATAACCTGATTTTCACTTAGGGAAATATTTTATCTTTAGCAAGTGTACCCTTGAGGGCTTAAAGGTGAGGGCACAGAGGTTTCAGACTGGCAGCCGGTGGGTGATCCGGTTTGCAGACCTGTTTCGTTTGGCACCCGCAAAGGTCTTCTCTTTTTAAATTTGTTTCCAACGTTAACAGAGCAGAAGGTTTCACATAAATATCTGAATTTCTGCCACTTCTTGAAAAAATAGCAGATCTGGCTAAGCTGAGCCCCAGATTCTGCCCAGCAATGGTTGGCTATTACTGATTAGGCCAGGGTTGCAGTTCCACCCAGAACTCACCAGTCCTTATAACCTTAACCTGACCTATTTTATCCTCTCACTTTATCTGCCCATACCAGGAAATGGTTTGTAAATGCTCTGTTCTGTTCCCTAAATAAGTCACAACTACCTTGCTGACACAATAGCACTTGTGAATAACAGAAGTCTATTTGTCACTTGGGTTTTTATAGCTGAATCTCTCAATTTGGGCTCCCAGTCTTGCAGGAGTTCCTTAAAGATTAGTCTTACCTCTAGCTAGGATATCAGAATCATGAAGGAATATCAAGGAAAATGGTTTTTTAAACTTCAGGCTGTGAATTAATCTATTTCTTCTGTCTTTTCCTAAGAATCGGCATCTCTGCTACAGATCTGTTTATTGATTTTCTTTAAGAAATGGAGAGCAGAAATCCTAATTCAGAACTTTGAAGTGCTTAGACATTAGAGGCTACTGAAATCCAAGGTACTTATTATTATCATTGCAATTTATAACAATAGCAACAGAGTAGCAAATTGCTTACTGAAAGCAAACTTGGGCAGGCATTTGGCTCTGGAACTAAGAATTCTTTCTGTTTTTTGTTTTGTTTTGTTTTTTGAGACAGAGTCTCACTCGGTTGCCTTGAGTAGAGTGCTGTGTGTCAGCCTCGCTCACAGCAACCTCAGACTCCTGGGCTCAAGCCATCCTTCTGCTTCAGCCTCCCAAGTAGCTGGGACTACAGGCGCACACCACCACCCCCGGCTAACACTCCCAGATAATTGTTTTTTTTTTTTTTTGAGACAGAGTCTCACTCTTTTGCCGGGGCTAGAGTGAGTGCCGTGGCATCAGCCTAGCTCACAGCATCCTCAAACTCCTGGGCTCAGGCAATCCTCCTGCCTCAGCCTCCCCGAGTAGCTGGGACTACAGGCATGTGCCACCATGCCCGGCTAATTTTTCCTATATATTTTTAGTTGTCCAATTAATTTCTTTCTATTTTTAGTAGAGATGGGGGTCTCGCTCTTGCTCAGGCTGGTTTCGAACTCCTGAGCTCAAACAATCCGCCCACCTCGGCCTCCCAGAGAGCTAGGATTACAGGCGTGAGCCACCACGCCCAGCCATTCCTGGATAATTTTTTTCTATTTTTAGTAGTGACAGGGTCTTGCTCTTGCTCAGGCTGGTGTCGAATCCCTGACCTCAAGCAATCCTCTCACTTCGGCCTCCCAGAGAGCTAGGATTACAGGGGTGAGCCACTGCGTCGGGCCAAGGAACTAAGAATGCTTTTTAAATTCTGCTTGCTACAGTCAGCTGTGAACAATATATAATGAATAAGTTTGCTTTTTATTGAGAAATTTACATAATATAAAATTATTTTAAAAGTGGACAATATAGTGGGATTTAGCACATTATAATCTTGTACAAACCACCACTACCAAAACATTTTCATCACCTCAAAAGGAAACCCTATGTACCTCTTAAGTAGTTGATTCCATCCTCCCCTCTCTCTGTCCCTGGTGACCACCAACCCGTGTTCTGTCTCCATGGATTTACCTGTTCTGGATATTTCACGTGAACAGACTCAGACGTGTGACCTTTTGTGTCTAGCTTCTTCCACTTCGCACAACGTTTTTGAGGCTCATCCCCATTGTAGTATACATCAGCACTTCATTCCTTTTTATGGCTGAATCATGTTGTAAACAAGTTTTTATTATTTAAAAAAAAAGAGAACCTATTCTTGGTACTTCTGGCTTTTTTTCATTCATTGCTAATGTACAAAAGGGAACTAAGACTTGAGATAGGAAAATAGGTTTTTAACAAGATCTCTCACCAAGAAAGCAGTGGGAAAGAGACACGTACCTATAGGTCAGAATGCTGTATTTCTAGGGGTAGAGAGAGCAAAGAGCAGAGCAGTTACATTTAATTCAACAGTTACTCTTTAAGTAAAGATATAAATCAAGTTTCCCTCAGGCTTATGTCTCAAGTTGCCTTTCAGCAACTTTAAATTAGATTGGTACAAAAGAATTTGGCCAAGCATTCTCCATTTCTTTTTGCTCACTTAGCCAACTACAGAGAAGTGCTTGGAGGATTTGGAAGATGTTATCTCCCCAGCTTCCTAATGCCATGCAGATGAAGGTTCCAACTGCAGAATAATAGCAACAGCAGACACATCTTGAGCTCTCACTCTAGCTGGTATAGGGCCTCAGGACAGCCCTATTAGTCCCACTTCTCAGATGGGAAAACTGAGGCACAGCAAGATTAAGTAATTCACTGGCGGTTCCACAGCAGGTGAGCGGTTGAGCAGCACATACCGAGAGGTTTGAGTGCAGCACCCATGTGCTGAACCACTGCATTGGACTGCCTCTTGCACCCCTGTTTTCCAAAACGGTGTGGCCAGGTGCTACATAGTTCTTCTGGCCATGGCAGGGGGTGAGGGAGTTGGGTGGGCATGGGCAGTGAGGGAGAAGATGGCAACGCAGACCTGACATGCATAAAGCTGAAGAAGGGGCAGCCTGGCCCAGGTTTCATCACAATTGGCCTATATGCCCTCTTGGACATGGGGACCAGACACGGAAGACCCTCGACTAGGCTATGGTTTACCATTTTAGCTTATGTAGGAATCACAGGTTACAGGATCCTACTTCTAGAGAGGCCGATGCAGTAGATGGATAGAACACAGGAAGACGATTTTTTAGCAGGTCCCCAGGTGATTCCCATGTGGTCCTCAGACCACACGTTTAGAAGTATTTGCTATTTTCATACAAGCTCTTCGAGAGGTATTTGTCATTTTCATACAAGATCCACTGTTGTCTCTTTTCTCCTTTGGGCATCTTGGAAAAGCAGCAGCTGCTGGGGCTATTTTGGGCTAGCAAGGACCTGAAGAAGGTCACACAGCCTGAAGGCCAAGTGAAACCAGTCCAGGACAGAGAGCCTGTGTGAGGGGTTCATGGGGCTGTAGGAGATAGCTACTTAGACCGGGGCTTCAGGAAGAGACGGGGTCTCTGGGTGTGCGCTCCTAGATGTGCTGAGTTCTGGCAATGCACACACTCATTAATATTTTAGGAGTCTAAAACAACCCAGTTTCAGCATGAAACAAATTCACACGAGTCAGCTTCCCCCAGCCCCCAAACTGCTGAGTCATTCCCTCTGTCCTAACTCACCTGCTCCTGCAGCTCAGTGGAGAAATGCCAACAAAGCCTTGGGTGTGTGTAAGCCTCAACTAAATCCCTAGAGACTTCCAGGTTCCTGGGTTCTTCACCTCTAATCAAGGAATGTGCTATGATGGAGGGAAAAGAAAATCCAAAACATCCGAAGCCATTTAAAAGTATTTGCACCAATTTGTCTCCCATGTCATAGGGTGAATTTAAAGAATGATAATTAAGTGAAAATTTTCCTAATTGTTTTTTATTGGTTCAGCAATTGATTAATTACTGAATCTTTACTAAACATTTTAGTCTAGAGACGTGCTTGAGGAGCATGGGCCAGAGATTAGCTTTTTGACATTGCATTCCCCTGTTGGATCACATCCATGTTGGAATCAATTTATAAACTGCCTTCCTAAGAATTCAAATGATTATGTTCCACAGACAAGTGCTTCCTAGGCACAGGCTGCTGGAGCCTGACCTCAGGCTCGTGGCTCTTAAAGGGAATGCTGAAATCAGGGTAGAAAAGGTCAAAAATAGAGAAATCAATAAAGAGGGGGAAAAATTACTCTGAGATAATTGCCATCATTGCTTCAGTGTGCTTCCTTTCATGTATTTACTATCACTAGTATACTCTTGTCTATTCAATTTTGTGTCTTTATTTTTTCTTCTTCTTCTTTTTTTTTTTTTTCCGAGGCAGAGTCTGGCTCTGTTGCCTGGGCTAGAGTGCCGTGGCATCAGCCTAGCTCACAGCAACCTCAAACTCCTGGGCTCAAGCAATCCTCCTGTCTCAGTCTCCTGAGTAGCTGGGACTACAGGTGCCACCATGCCCAGCTAATTTTTTCTATATATTTTTAGTTGTCCAGATAATTTCTTTCTATTTTTAGTAGAGATGGGGTCTTGCTCTTCTTCAGGCCGGTCTCGAACTCCTGACCTCGAGCTATCCTCCTGCGTCGGCCTCCCAGAGTGCTAGGATTACAGGCATGAGCCACCAAGCCCGGCCTTTTCTTCCTCTTAATATTTATAATGTGAGCATTTCCCCCACATTATTAAAGAGATTTTGTTAATAATATATTTAATACCACATGATGTTCCAAACTCTGTACCATAATTTATTTAATTTTTGCTTTATTTTTATATGCTGAAGTCACTTCCACATATTTGATTTTTAGAGATGAGCATCCTTTTGCATTTTTCTCTTTTTTTAATCCTATCTTTGATACATTTCTACATGTTAAATTACTACATCAAAAATCGTGAATTTTTTTAAAGTTCCTTGTACATCTTGCATAATTGCTTTCCAGAAAGCAAAAGTCTTTCCAATGTGTATCCCACCTACATAATATGAAAGTGTCTATTAATTAAACTTTTGCCAGCAGCACATATTATAAATTGATGAATTTTTCAATGTGATAAGTTAAAAATGGTCTCTATTTTCACATGCATTCCTTTGATATTAAGAGTGAATGGTTTACATATTTTTCTATTGAGGCACTGGAATTTTTTTTACTAATTTTTATATACACATGCATACACATACACACCCGTACATGCATAGAGAGAGAATAAAATACATTATCCTCTTGTTTTAAATTTGTTGAAAATCATGTCCCCAGTTTTTCATTTGACTTTTCATTAATTTTGATGACTGTTTTTGTTTGTTTGTTTGCTTGTTTGTTTGTTTGAGATAGGGTCTCTCTGTCGCTCAGGCTAGTGTGCAGTGGCTGGATCACATCTCACTATAACCTTGGACTCCTGGGCTTAAGCAGCCCTCCTGCCTCAGCCTCCTGAGTAGCTGGGATCACAGGCATGCACCACCACACCTGGCTGATTTTTTATTTTTTGTAGAGACAGGCTCTCGCTATTTTGCCCAGGCTATTCTCAAACTTCTGGGCTCAGTAGATCCTCCCACCTCAGTCTCCCAAAGTGCTAGGATTACAGGTGTGAGCCACCACACACAGCTCTTTTGATGACTGTTTTTTTTTTTTTTTGAGACAGAGTCTCACTCTCTTGCCTGGGCTAGAGTGCCGTGGCGACATCCTAGCTCACATCAACCTCAAACTCCTGGGCTCAAGCGATCCTACTGCCTCAGCCTCCCGAGTAGCTGGGACTACAGGCATGCGCCACCATGCCCGGCTAATTTTTTCTATACATTTTTAGTTGTCCAATTGATTTCTTTCTAATTTTAGTAAAGATGGGGTCTCGCTCTTGCTCAGGCTGGTTTCGAACTCCTGAGCTCAAACAATCCGCCCACCTCGGCCTCCCAGAGAGCTAGGATTACAGGCGTGAGCCACCGCACCCGGCCCTTGATGACAGTTTTTGATGTATACAAGTTTTCAATTTTGTGTTGCCATGTTGTTTTTCTTTTTACAATGTTTTCTGTTTCTTTTTTGATTAAAGAGTCC
>CAUYSK010107770.1:0-42106 GCA_963575035.1 Avahi laniger | reverse complement strand
TTTTTAAGTATATCTAATTGAAGTTTCTTGAATGTGGCCTTATTTGATTATAGGTAAATTAATGCGATTTCCAACATGAAAAGTTTCGCCACCCTTGGGCTAAAAACCATACAGCCTCGTGTGTAATAGGCTACACCTTCTACACTCTGTGATGTCCATAAAATGATGAAATCTCCTAACAACACATTTTTCAGAATATATCCCCATTATTAAGAGACGCATGACTGTACATATGCGTGTGTTTGTATATGTGCGTGTATACAGTGTATATACACAGACATATATTTAATACAAATGGGACCATATTAAAGATATACACTATTTATTTTTAAATTTTCTTTTTTTACTTAAGTAATATTATTCTACAAACATTTTCACATGGCAATAGATATTTGTTTACAGGATTATTTATAATACCTGAATAGTATTTCATATTGTGGATTTATAATAATTTAACATCATTCTATTGTTAGATACATAGGTTACTTTTTCATTATCGTAAATAACAGTCTAATAAACAATCCGTTACATAATCTAGTCTGTGCCCATCAACAAGTATTTCCTGAGAACCAATGTTTATCATCCTCATTAACTTGGTCAACATAAGTAGAAAATGGCATTTCAGTATCCATTTTTATTTTCTTTTTAAAAAAATTAGTGGCGAAGTTGAACATTTATATATGTGCATGGTTGTATTATGGATTTCCTGTTTTGTTTTGGTGGATTTTTTTCCAGCGATTGGTCATTTTTTCTCCCTAGTGCCTCACTGGGTCCTTTGTCGTCAGTGCTCACGGAGATGACCGAGAGGAACTGGCTTCCGGACACGTCTTACTCCTTAGGTGGCATTTGGCCTCATGGTGCCGGGATCTTCTTGCGGAACCTGATGAGCAAGTCTTGGATGCCATCCGGCCTTTCCCAGACGGCATCTGGATACACTCTTCAGAGCTGGCCTCCCGCAGGGAAGATTCTGGAAATGCCAGGAGACACCCAAGCTGGAGTCAACTGCTCCTGCAGAGAGATGTAGGCAGGAACAGAAAAACAGGAAGCACGTCCCTTCTCTCTCCCTCCCCTTTCGGTTTCTCTCTGATGCCTCCTTTTGGCAGAGCGTCAGAGGAGGCCATCTGTCGAGGGAGCTGGGAAATGTGGTCTGCGGTTCCCAGCCCCGGCTCTGTCAGGCAGGCAGAGAGCAGCGGGGACACAAGAGGTGCGACGGTCTTGGGACTCGCCGCCCGGATTTGGTCTCATCCGTCCCACCACGCCCGGACCCTCGAGCAGTCCTCCCCTACAGTGGTTCATTCCGGGTGCTGATCCGCTTCTACTCATGGTCACCGAGATGTTCTTCCTTCCCCGGGCTGCCCACACATACCCGTGCTCTCTGACAGCCTGCAGGACCCCTGGTTTTGGAAGAAGACTCCATCGATGCCTACCAGGTCACTCCAGATGGCAAAATGGCATCTGCCAACCAGGGCGTGAGACGTTTCCGTGCCATGTCTACGGAACACCACGAGGCCATCAACTCGACCTGCAGAGAATTCTCATATACCTCACTGAGCTCCTCCCACCAGAATGTCACACTGCCCTCGCTACGGCTGCCCCTGTCCCGCCAGGTCCGGCATCGCGGTCACTCTGGGCGCACCGCACAGGCCACTCTGCAGCCAGGAGTAGCAGGCGTGTGCTGCCCAGCCACGGCCCGTCTGCATGGAGATGCCCACGTGGCTGTCGCTCACGACATGCACCGTATTTGCTCGTGCGGAAACGAGCCGGCTGCTGTGAGCCGTGGCTTTGCGATTCCACCCGCCCCGCGTTCGTGTGAATCCTGTCTCCCTGCTCCTCGCTCTGTCCCACCGCGTGTCTCAGCAGCTGCCCTGCAGATCCAGAAACCGGAGACGCGCGGCAGGCACTCCCAGTCCCACGGCAGGCTCAGCCCCTAGTCTCCGTGAGCGTGTCCCGGTGAGCATGTATGGGCTTCTGCTCTGGTATCTGAGGTGCCTCCGCAGGGTCCCGGCTTTCCATCCGCTGCCCCCCACACCCATGAGGGACACCAAAAAAAAAAAAAAGGTAGTGTGGAAATCATCTTAGTGACCTTGTATCTGCTCTCTCTCTGCTTGACTCTGGGCATCTTTGGGCAGCTGGAACCTGCTCTCCGTGTTGCTCATCCACCTTCGCTGAGCCTTCGCTCCAGGCTCCATTCCTCGAGACCCAGCTTCAGACCTTCCCTTGCTTCCAGGCCTGCCCCACCTGGGACCAGCTCACAGGGATCCATTCCGCTACATTGAGCCTTCTCTGTGAAACCCCTCCTCCACTCACTGGGGCCACTCTGACCTGCGGAGCAACCTTTCCTTCAAGCCCTCACTCTCTTCCCTCGGGTTTGCTCTGCCGGCTCACGGGGAGGTTTTCTCCAACTCCATGTAAGGTTCTTACCAGAAGAGCTGGAGGGTGACTTTGGAGGAGAAGGATCTGCCTGGGCAGGGGACAGCAGCCGTAGCGTCGCGCAGCAGGAGGATTCCGGCAGTGCGTCCCCCTCCCCTGAAGCACGGCGCACAGGGCCCCACGCACAAAGGCTTGCTCTGTGTGAGTTTCCTCTGCGTTTCCACATCCCGGCAAGGTGTGTGCAGACCCGCCTTCCCTGGCCGTGAGGGAGATGCCGGCGAGTCTGCGCTTGGCCTCTGTAGTACCAGCCGTCCTCAAAGCGCTTCCTCCTGTCCCGATTCGCTCCAGGGAGGTGGATGGATGTTTACACGTTTCTTGCCAAGGTACAAGCTGTCTGCTTACACATGTGGCCCCAGATTTTGAAGTGTACACTTTATGCAAGTCAGTGATTTTTAGAACAGCCCCAGGGTTGTACGACCGTAACTATTATCTAACTCCAGATTGATGTCCTCACCCCAAAAAGAAATCCCAATGCATCTGCGATCACTCCTCATTTCTCTCTCCCCAGCCCTGGCATCCCCCCCCTTGACTCTGCTGCTCGGATTTGTCTACGTCAACACTCCCTGTAGATGGGACCACACGACACGTGGCCTCTGTGACTGGCTTCCGTCCCTTAGTGTGACGTTTCCAGGGTACGTCCACATCACGGCACATACCAGAGCTTCCTTCCTCTTTCTAATAACGGCTCTGCCACAGTTCGCCCTTTGCTAGGGGACGGACACTGGGTTGTTCTTGCTTTCTGACGACTACGGATAATGCTGCTCTGAACACTCACGTGTGAGTTTGTGCGTGAACACGCTTTCAGCTCTCCTGGGTACATACATCCAACAGTGGCAGTGCTGGGGCACACGGTAACTCCATGTCACACTTTGAGGAACCGCCAGGCTGCTTCCCAGAGTTGCCGCCCCGTCTTCTGTCCCCATCAGCACCGAGCGAAGGTTCTCATTTCTCCGTGGCTACAATCTGACAGTGATCAGACTTACCGACACCTAAACTATCCAGCATCTGAGATATTTTAATGGAAAACTTAAGACAGGGATTGGTGGGGAGGTGAGGTTCCAGGGTCTCGCCTGGAGGCGACGTGGCCTGGGCGGTGTGTGGCATGCCCTCCAGACACAGCGTGGCGCGTGGACGGCCTTGCGCATCCCCACACGTAATTTTCAGTGATGGAATGTCAGCACCCTGGGGTAGGGGGTTTGTAATAAACATTTGCCTTTTTTTTTTTTTTGGTCCTTTGAGCATCTAAACTCTCTTCCTACACTTGGAGATACTACACCACGGGAGGCAAAATCTAAAAATGCCACCCATGTGCTTCCCCACGACCCTGGAATCCATCTCCCACCTGGACTCTGAGGAGGAATCCGGCGACCAGCGGGGTCCGTGCTGCTGACGCGGCAAGAGTGGCTTTAACCTACTCACGATGGGGCCGCATATCACAGACCGCGGGAGGTTCACTCTCGCCAGGTAGGCGGTTTCAGATCCGCAGCTCGCTGGCTGGCGCTGGGCGGCAGGTGTTTCTCTTGGCCTTAATGGTCTCCTAAGGATTGGGCAGTTTCACTGAAAATCCAGATTTTCAGTTTGTCTGAAAAAAATCGGGAGCTCTGGCAACCCTGAGCCAGCAACCAGGGCTGGGGCTGGCGGGTGTGGACGGGCTGCGAAGACCCCGTTGGCCACTGCGTCACCCGCCTGCTGCCACGAGGCAACTGGTTTGTGAGCAGTAGGAGGGTCCCCCGCGTCCTCACTCACCGCCCTGCCTGCTGGAGCACAGGTCCACGCATCCGGGGGGCCGCCGTGAGCTGCTCTCTCTAGAACGGTGGCTCCCGGGCTGGCTGTGCGTCAGAATCACCCAAGGATTTTGCTTAGATTTCAAAGCCCGGCCACAGCCCTGCCCCATTAAATCTCAGTCTGGGGGGAGACGCAGGGGTGGTGTGTGGAAAGCACGTAACAACAGGCTTCTGGGAGGAAAAGCCCTGATCCGTAGCATTTGCTGACTTCTTGGTATAAATCGCCCCGTCGTGGTTGATTTCCGGTTACCAAGGCGGCTTCCCTGACACAGAGTCAGGAAGAGAGGCGCGGTGGCGAGTCACGGGACAGTATTGTCATCATGCAGATAAAACATCTATCCATCATCCCAAGGGCACAGATGAGAGTTAAATATGGTAAAATGATGAGGAGGTAATGAGTTTTGAATATTTATTACTTTCATTTTAATGTGATTTGTTTAAGTGTAAGTTTATGCACATATCATTTGATTTTAAATAATAACTGTGCTAAATACTTGATTTGCAAAATTCTTGAAACGTAAGGAATCTGCTCGAGTGAGCTGGCACAAGCCGGCTCTGGCCCACTCCTGGGACAGACATCAGTTTCTTTGGAGCTCCCTACTTGACCCCAAAGCACAGGCAGACTTGGGATCTACGGTGTTAGAACAAGGATCGCAAAGTCAAACGACCGTCCCCATCCCCGCCCCCACCCCGCCTCTGATCTTGTAAGGGCTGCGGGGGCGCTAAGAGCTTGCCCTTCTAGCAAGTTCCCGGGTGTTGCTCATGCTGCTGGTCCACACTTTAAACAGATTAAAAACCTGCAGCCTCAGCTCCTCGTCAGCTTCTTTCTGTAGCCTGGGCGGGGCTTGTTTGAAGTCGGTCTGCCCTCAGCCCTTGTGACAGGTGGTGGTTCCTGCCCAGAGGATGGCAGTGTGGGGCCTGGCAGGTGCCTGGTGCCCGCTCTGCCCTGGAGGATGCCCTGGGGCTCTACAGCCCCTTCCCCACCCCCCACTCCCAGGCAAAAGGTAAGGGGGGGGGGAGCCAGCACAAAGCTATCGCTCTGAAGGCCATTTACCAGCTCCCGGGAGGCAGTCACCAGTGCGGCCTTGTCACCATGGGGACTGGCCAGCTACGGGTGGGCTGGGATGTGGAGGAAGGCGTGAGGAGGCTCCACGAGGGGAGGCAGCCTCCGCAACCCTCCCGTCCAAAGCCCAAGGACAGTCAGAGGCTGTGTTTGCACTTTCCAGAGAATGTATCTGTCGGTTTGTTTAAGACAAGATGTTGGCGCCTGTGATTAAGGAGGCCGAGAAACCCGCAGTCTGCCGACTGCGAGCTGGAGACGCAGGAGGGCGCGAGGGCCCTGGTGTGGATTCCAGCCCGGGTCTGAGGCCTGGGAGCCGGCAGTGCCCGCGGGCCCCGCTCAAGCAGTCAGACAGGCAGGGCGCGACGCCAGCCTTCCTCGCCTTTCGCTCCCTCGGGCCCTTGGCAGACGGGTGACGTCCACCCGACTGCTTTGCTCAGTCCACGACCCCAACGCTAATCTCTTCCGGAAACACATTCATAGGCAGAGTAAGAAATAAAGTTTGACCAGATCCCTGGGCACCCTGTGGCCAATCTAGTCAATACATAAAATCAACCTAACGAAATTGCTGTGTCTTTGGTCTGTCGAGAGGTGTAAGCAAGGACCGTCATAACTTCTACAACATTATGTGAGACGCGGAATAGGAGGGCTCTTCGGGCTAGAAACAGGCGAACGGCGCGGGGCACGCTCTCCAAGGACCGGCCCTCCCTGCAGGAGGGTCCTGCACTGTCCCCTCCTCCCGCGGCAGCCACACCCAGGGCCTGCACAGGGCAGGACTTCAGCAGACGCCACCCGTGGAGTGAACGACACACGCCACCAGTCCCGCGTCGGGGGAGGCTTCTGTCCAGGCTCCCGTCCCTCCCACGTCCATGGCAGAACCCGCGAGGGCAGGGGCTGGAGGTAGATTCCTCCACATTCTTGCACAACTCCTTATAGCTCCCAAGCCTCAGTTTCTTCCTGTGTAAAACAGACGTGGTGTAACCGCGTCTGTCCTGTGGGCTGATTGAGGCGTGAGGGACCTGGTTCCTCCGACAGTACTCAGCGCAGCGGCAGGCGGTGGGGGCACAGGGGGCTGGCAACCCTGGCCCACCCCCAGGCTTCGGAGCCTTTGAGAGCAGGGAAGGGCAGGCGGGGGGAGGGCGGATGGGCAGCTTAACACGCGGGCACCAGCACACAGGCAGGAGCAGCCCGCGGGGGTCTCGGGAATGGACCGCCAGGAGGGGACCATCCCCAGCCCTGCAGGGACCTCTGTGACAGGCACCGCCCACCTGCGTCCTTTGGCGAAAATATCCCACACAAATGCAGGAACTGCACGTAAAAACGAAAGCCCTAAGAGAGAATTAGATTGAGAAACGTTCTGATGCCCTGGGAGCCAAGCCTTTTCTAAGCATGTGAGCGCAGGCGTAAGCGTAAGCAGGGTATAACAAAGATGTAAATGTCCTCTACGTGAATTTAAAAGGCTTGCACAGGGACACAGAGGAGCATCCGTAAGCGCTGCTCCAAGGAATGAACGAATAAATAAAATGAAAAGGCAAATTAAGCACCAAAAAAAAAAGTTTGCAACTTTATGGCCAAAGATTGCATATTAAAATCTTTGCTATATAAAGATATTTCATGAAATAATAAGAGAAAAAACGAATACCCGAAAGACAAACGGGCCAAAGCTATCAGCTGACAATTTGCAAAGACAACATGCACACAGCCAGAAACACAAATACCAGTGCAATTTCACTGATTATCTAAGAAATGCAGGTGAAACCACCCAAGAAAAGACATTTTTTGCTTATCGAATTAAGAAAGGTCAAAAGCGCTCCTGCTGGGAGGAGGGCTGAAAGGAACGCGTCCCCCTCGCGCTCTGCTTCTTTGGGAGCAAACAGAGCTACAGCTCCCCCACCCTGATCAGGATATGATTCACAGACCACAGATTCACCCTTATAAAGCACACAACCCGGCAGCTTTAGCACACTCCAGAATTGTGCCACCATCGCCACAATTGCAGAATATTTTTATCACCTCAAAAGAAACCCCGTGTCCATTAGCAGTCACTCCCCATTTCCCCCTCCCCAGCCTGAGAGGACCACTCTTCTGTTCCTGTAGATTTGTCTATTCTGCACATTTTATGCATGCTGCTTTCATGACGAATGTTACATTGTATAGATACATCGCACTGTTATCCGGTCATCAGTTGGTGGACATTTGGGCTGTTTCTCGTTTGGGCTGTTGTGAATACTGCTACCCCGAATATTCTTGTGCAAGTATTTGTGAGGGTACACATGTGCATTTCCCTCGCGTATGTTCCTAGCCGTGCAATTGATGGATCAGATGGTGACTCTGTGGCATTTGAGGAATTGCCAGACTGTTCTCCTAAGCATCTGCCCCGTTTCACAATCCCACCAGCAGTGTATGGGGTTTAGTTTTAGCTTCCACATCTAGGTCTTTGATGCATTTTAAGTTTGGATGTGACGTGAGGCAGGGTCTAAAGTTTTCCTTTTGCATGTGGATATCCAGATGTCCCAGCACTACTTGTTGGAAAGTATTCTTTCCCCATTGAACGGTCTTGGTATTCCTGTGGAAAACCAATTGACCAGAACTGTTGGGGGGTTATCTATGTACTCTCAGTTCTGTTTCATTGATCTACATGTTTACCCTATGTCAATACCACACTTTCATTACTACAGCTTTTTAATAGGTTTGAAACGGGGAAGTATGAGCTCTCCAATTTTGTCCTTCTTTTTGTGTTTTGGCTACTCTGAAGTTCTACAGAACTTGAAGTTCTACAGAAATTTTAGAATCAATGTGTCAATTTCTGCAAAGAAGCCAGCTGGGATTTTAATAGAAATTGCATTAAATCTGTAAATCAATCTGGGGAGTATTGCCATCTTAACAATATTAAGTCTTCCCATCCATTAACATGGGATATCTTTCAATTTATTTATGTTGTCTAAAATTTCTTTTAACAAAGTTTTATAGTTTTTGGATTATAATTTTTGTACTTCTGTTGTTAATGGATTTTTTTTATTATGGTAAAATATATATGACATAAAATTCATTGACTATTTTAAGTGCACACTAAGTGCATTCACATGGCTGCAGCCGGCACACCGTCCGTCCCCAGAACGCCTTCGCTTCTCCAGTGTGACGCTCCACGCTCACTAAACAATAACTCGTCGTTGCCCGCAGCTGCCATCCCGTTTTCTCTCTCTGTGAGTTTGATTATTCTGGGCACCTCATACAAGCGGAATTGTACAACATTCATCCTTTTGTCTCTGGCCTACGTCACTTAGCATAATATTTTCAAGGTTCATTCATGTTGTGACATGTCAGAATTTCATTCACGTCTGAATGATAGCATGCCCACGTGTCGTTTACCCATTCATCTGCTGACACGTGGTTTGTTTGCGCCTTTCGGTTAACGTGACTAACGCTGCTATGAACAAGGGTGTGCAGACGTCTATTTGAGCCCCTGCTTCTAATTCTTTTGAGGACATAACCAGAAGTTAAATGTTTGGTTCATGTGGTAGTTCTGTGTTTGAGTTTTTGAGTAATGGACAATTTTCAATTCATTATTACCCATTTGTTTTCCTGTATTTTTATATTTTCTATAATCACAAAAGTATTATTGTTAAAAGCTAATTATTTGAATGTACTCTGCATTGTAAATGAACGTATGTTCTGTGAACCGTCCAACATTTTCCACAGTCTGTGAACTCATATATGTCTACAATGGAGCTAATATGTGGTTTGTGTGACCACTTTGCTGACCCTGGGAAGGTGGTCCCATTCCTTCTGCAGAGCCGGGGTCAGAACCTGACTAACACAATACCCTGGACTTTTTCTGTGGGCGTGAACCTGCCACTGAGTTTGCCCCACTTTCATGCCACGGAGCTCCCGGGACAGAGTGGACACAGGGACTTTTATACCCTTCCTGGATATGGACCTGTGATGGAAAGTCTGCTGGCCTGCTAGTTAGTGACATCCTTTGTCTCCTGACCCTGCTCTCTGCTATTTTCACTCCAATCATTCAGTCTTCCTTTTCCCAGGAAGCCCATAAAATGGGGAAGAACGAGGTCAACTGAGAGCTTTGGTGAGCGAGCCAGCGTGCAAACGGGAACAAGAGCCCCGGGACTTTCCTAAGAAAAACAAAGGATTTAAAGAAAGAACAATATTTAGCAGAACTCAAAACTCCCACTCCCAGATTAAGAAAACAACTTTCTGCAAATAACATAAAGTATTTAAAAGTAGCTCTAGTTTTTACCAAAAAACCCTTTTCCCTCTATCATAGCACCAAAAAAAAGTACTTAGAAACTAAGAAATGTGCTCAAGATTGGAAAATATCAGTTTTTATCTCAAGGAAAAAACTACCATTCCCTCAACCGGTCCAACACAGTGGTCCATCCTGACCCTTGACTCATTCCAGCTTCCCCAGGTGCCTCGTTTCCTGGTAAGTTGTTATTGTCCCTAAACCTCAGGTTCCCTGTTAATCACGTTCCTTCCCTAGGATATGAACTTTCAAGCATTTGCCCTTTTGCAATGGTGACTCAAAGCCCAAGGAAGTGGTCAAATATTCCTCTCGTGCAGGCCAACCTTTCCAAAGAGTGACACCACAAGGTTACGACGCAATTGGATGTGACGTGGCCGTGGATGCTGGGCTTGGCGTGGCCACAGGCAGAGGAACGGAGCCACAGGGGGAGAAACCATGCAGGGCCAGGACACACATCATTTCCGGAACAGTCATCAAGGATGCAAACCCCACATGGTCCAGATTTACAGTCCAGGGGTCAAGGCCCTTGGGAGATCCTGTAGACCAGAGTCTCTCTCTTGGGATCAGTACATAGTCTAGACCAAGGGTCTAAAAACATGGCCTGAGCCACATCTGAGCCACTGTTTTTGTATGGCTGTCAAGCTAAGAATGATTTTAAAATATTTACCTGTTTGGAAAAAAATTAAAAGAATAATATTTTGTGACAAATTAAAATGATATAAAATTCAAACTCTGGGCTGGGTGTAGTGGCTCACACCTGTAATCTTAGCACTCTGGGAGGCTGAGGTGGGAGGATTGCTTGAGGCCAGGAGATGGAGACCAGCCTGAGCAAGAGCGAGACCCTGTCTCTACAAAAAACAGAAAAATTATCCCGGCGTGATGGCGCACACCTGTAGTCCTAGAGGGAGGAGGATTGCTTAAGCCCAGGTATGTGGAGGTTGCTGTGAGCTATGATGATGCCACTGCACTCTAGCCCGGGCAACAGAGCGAGACTCTGACTCAAAAAAAAAAAAAAAAAAATCCAAACTTCAGCATCCGTAAATCAAGCTCTGTTGGAACACCACCCCACTCGGTCACTGATGGCTGTGTCCCTGGCTGCGTCACCTTGTAATGGGAGAGTTGAGTAGCTGCGTCAGAGACTGTGTGGCCCACAGAGCCTAAAATATATGCTCTCTGGGTCCTTTGCAGAAAGTTTGCCACCCCCTTGTTTTAAACTCTTTTCTACAAAACCCAACAGCAAGATAAGAGGAGAAAGGAGCAGGGGAAGGAAGAGCCACAACCGTCCCCTCCACGAGGGGGAAGCCGGCGTTGCTAGCTAGGAGTGGGGTGTGGGAATCACTGGTTAGCTCTGGCCACTGGGTTTCCATGGGGCGCACTCTGGTTGCAGGGAGGGGCTGGACGTGCCCAGAGACTGTCTCCGCTGAACCAGCAACCCGGGCTGCCACCAGCATTCGCTCCGTCTCCCCCCCAAGTCCAGCCTCGGCACTGGCCCCCTTTCTAGCCCCTGGGGCTCAGTTCTGAATCCTGGCACAGCCCAAGGCTGGGGATATTGTCTCTGACACCTTCAGGGCCATCTGTGGAAGAACGGTTCTGCGCAGTCCCGGGGCTCAGGGCTGGTATCGTGGGTAGAGCAATAGCAGATTTGAACTCAGCATGGGGAACACCTTGCTCACAGGTTTCGCTGAGCGGAGCTGGAACGAATTGCCTTGGGAGTCCATGAGCTCGCTGCTCAACAGATATGCTTGGGCAGGTAGAAACGTGGTTACATCCAGGACTTCCGGGCGCTGGGATGACACGAATCAGAGAACTTGTGGGTCAAAGGTCAGAGGGAGAAGACGCAAACACTGAGTACGGCGGCGAAGAGCGTGGGCTTGGAAGTCAATCCTGAGCTGGGTTCGAGTCACGGCTGCCACCTACTAGCCGCTCAGTAAAGTTAATTAAGATCGGCTTCGGCTTCTGTGCGTGTGCAGTGGGGACTGTGGTCCTTACGTCACCGGATGCCAAGAGGGCCAAGTGACAGTCGTGTCAACAGCGGTCGCCGTTGCTGTTGAGCAGTTATGATAAGAAACCGTCACTTGCTGATTGCCACGTACAAGAGTTGAGCCCAAAACTTGGTAGGAAAATTTCTCTCTCTTTTCTTCCACAGTTTCAAAACTACTTGAGGGCAGGGGACAGAGGAAACAGAAGAATAAACACAGCGGCTCTCTTGGGTTGTGCGCCAGCCTTCGGGCAGAGGTGACTGTCCTGCGTGCCCTCTCACAGGGTGACACCGGTGTGCACTTCCTTAGGACTCTTGCTTCAAACTGGGCTGCTGGATTTCCCCATAACTCAAGAGGGCTGGGCAGAGGGGCCCGCCTGCTGCCAGGACAGCGCCGCGTGACAGCTGAGGGCCGGCAGGGCTCTGGGCATCCGAGGACAGCACAGTAACGTGTTTTTATATTTTCCCCGAATAGTTACAAACCATTAATTAAGAAACCCGTTCGGCTGAAAAACAAATGTTCGTGGTGAGTAATGAATATCAGCTTCCGTCACATTTGCCCTTTCTGGCAGTTTCTGAAGCTCTGGACTTGCTGGCTTAACAGTTTAGCTGCCGTCAAGGGAAGTTTTTACAAACCAGAGAGTCCATCAGCTGCTTCCAAGACATCAGGGAAAAAGAGAGCTAAGGCAGCAGCTTAAGATCAGCTTGACGTCTGCAGGGATGCAAATCCCCAGCGTTCGTGTTGATCCAGCTCTCCTGCCCGGTGCCCAGCCCGGTGTGACTTGGGAGACACGGAAGTGAGTCGGACACCATCCCTGCCCCGAGGGGACCCTCCGTGAGGAACACGAGTGGCTGTTTCGAGGCAAAGTAGTAACTGCACCATCTGCGGAGCGTGGGGGAGAAATGCCTCGCCTGGGCTGGTGCCAGAGAAGGTGTCCTGGGGGGTCACGCCCCAGCCGAGTCTCGCGGGGCGGGCCGCAGAGGCAGAGCTGCTGCAAGGTCAGAGGTCAGCAGGAGCGGCCCGAAGTCCCACAGCGAGGGAGGGAGCAGTGGGCAAGGCAGCTGGAGAGGTGGGGGGGGGGGCCTAAAGGAAGGCCTTGAATGCCAAGCAAAAGAGCGTGGCCTGTCTTACAGGGGAGCCATGAACGGTTTTAAGAGATAGGGGACAATCGGATTTGCATTTTTAAATAGATACGTCACGTGCCGCAGCGTGGAGGACGGATAGAGGGGATGAGGCAGTGCCTGGAGGTGACGTGCGGAGACGGCAGGGACCCGCCCCTGACGACGGCAGGGAGCCAGGCAGGTGAGCTGCGCTGCACGTCAAAGTCAAGCGTGAGCATTTGCGTTCTCAATTTAGGGGTCGTCACTGCGGTCTGCGGAAGACAAACTGCTTCCGTCAGAAAGCCTCTAATCGTGGCGGAGTCCAGCGCTCGCAGGTGTTGCAGGTAAAAGGCAGGTGTGTTTTGAGCCCCGAGGCCGACGGCGGGGAGGGCGCGTGAACGGCAGGAGCAGCTTCCCGGGGTGCGTAGTGTTCCCGCAGCCATTGGCTTCCCGCGTCCTCAGAGCGGCATTTTTTTGCCCTATTTTATACTTGAAAACACTGGAGTTCAAACATACGGAGTAGAGAACGCACTGGAAGCTCAAGTTCAAGGCTCCTGACGCTGTCGGAGACCCTGCCCGGGGACTCCTACGCAGCCTGTTGTACAGAAAACCCGAGAACAGGCCGTCCTACGGTGCAAGCGACCTTTCATACCCACAGCACTTCCGGCTGCGCGAGGCGTGGTCCCCTTGGTGGGTGTGATAAACAGCACAGGGGCCTCCCAAAGATGTCCCTTCTGGGAAACACGGGACCCAGGTGTCCCCGAATGCCCAGGCCACACCTGCCTGGCTGCACTCAAACTGCGCACCGCGGCACCCAGCGGGGACAGGCGGGTCTCAGTCCTCTTCCTGCGCCCGCCTGTCCTCACGCTTACGCGCGCTGCTCCTTCTTTTTCACATTGGTCACGTTTCACGGCTGCCAGCTCGCCCCTCACATCCCGGTTTGCGCTGCCGCCAGCCCCGCCTGCCCCGCGTGCGGGCCTCCGTGCCTGACTGTCTGCGAGCGCCGCAGAGGGCGGCAAACTCCTGCTCTTCCGCTCAGTTCTGCTTCAAAGGTCGGCGTCTTCGGGGTCAGCAGTCAAATCTGGGACTTCCCCCATCTTCCCTCCACTCTCCAAGTCCCCGAGGAGACCCGATTCCCAGGGCCGAGGTCACCTGGCGCCGGGCCGCTTCTCTCGCCCGGGCTGTCTTCCGCGGCGCCGAGGCTCGCCCTGGCTGGAGTCGGACGCTGGTGCCCGTGGCCCTCCTCTGTGGTGAGAGGGACCCGTGCTCCGTGGGTCACCTCGTGACCTCACACCTGCTACAGTCCCAGAACTGTCAGCATTTCTGCGTCTCCCTGGGGACCCGGGGACCCGACTGCCTCCTCGGCACAGTCCCGGCCATTGCCGCTCTCCTGCTCGGCGCTGAGCTGCTTTGCTGCCCTGGGGAGAGGAGGCCCAGCCCCTCTGGTCTGGGACACCCACACGTTTGGGGACTCTGTCACCACACCGGGGCTGTTCTGGGAGACGCCAAGACGTCCACGTATGTACGCACTCCAGCCTGCCTTCCGGAACCTCTCTGGTCAAACCCCCACTTCCTTTTTGGGTGGGAAGCCCACCGCGAGGTCACCAGGAAGTCTTCCTTACTCAGTGGGAAGAACACACTCCACTCAGTCCTCCAAGCTTGGTTTTTTATTCTTGAAGTTCAGATTCTAGAATGCCTGGAAAGTTCTTTTAACTTTCATTTTAATTAATTCATTTTATTTTTTAAATTTTTTTTGGTAGAGGCAGGTTCTCACTATGTTGCTCAGGCTAGTCTCAAACTCCTGGGCTCAAGTGATCCTCCTGCCTCAGCCTCCTGCTTAGCTGGGGCTACAGGCGCCACCACGCCCAGCTAATTTTTCTATTTTTTGCAGAGACGGGGTCTCGCTCTTGCTTGCGCTGTGCTTTTCCTTCTATTGAGTAATTTTTCTATAATAAATGACCAGGTCTGGATGGAAAGGTCAGTGGCTACACAGACAGGTCTGAGTGGCTCGTGATCTAGTACTAAACGAAGGTCAGAAACTTGCAATGGTCCTTTCCAGGCCCCACGGGACCAGCGAACGCTACATCGCTGAGATCAACACTGACCGCTCAGTGGGGCAAGGACGGCACACGCGGGTCTTTTTACTCTCGAGCCCAGCTTGAGCGAGCACCTAAATCGGGATCTCTGTAGATCTCTGTGGCAATCTGCACACATCTTTGAACATCTGCCGTACAGTAGGAAGTGGCCGTCAGGGCCCGCCCGGCCCCAGGCCCCAGCCCCTTCTGCGCAGCGTGCGGCCTCTAGGCTCCCACCTGCGGGCCCTGCCCAGCTTCTGCGGCCGCCAGGTCAACTCACTGCTCATTCCACCCATCTGCCTCGTCTCTGAAACCCTGGCCTCCCCTTGTGGTCTCGGGCTGGCAGGGTCCCATCTGTCTCCTGGCGTCGGAGTCCTCATCTGCGAACCCCCGGGCTTGGTCCACCCACAGACGGCTCCTGGCTCCTGCCTCTGCCTCTCCACTGCTCTCGCCCTTGTCGGTGCCCCAGTGACCCCAGCTCCAAACGAAGGGCCTTGCAGGCTGTGTCGTCTGACACTGCTGCTGCTTCCATGATACATGTCTGCAAACAATTACGGTTCCCTCCTGGCTTTCTTGAGCGTAGAAAGTGAGCTCCCATTAACACGATCAGAGCATACAAAGGACAGAAAGAGGGAGTTGGAAAAGCATTTTGTGATTTGTAAATAAACTGCATTTATACTGTACTGAAACTTCATTTACAAATTTTTTATTCTGAGATAATTATAGATTCACGGGAGGTTGCAAAGAAATGTACAGGGATGCTCCATGCACCCCCCTTCCCCGCTCTCCTTCACCCCCTGGTAACATCTTACACAGTTATAGACCAATACTGAAGCCAGGAAACCGACACTGGTGCAATCCACAGAGCTTATTCGCATTTCACATGCACTGTGCGTGTGTACACATGTGTGCGCACACGTGTGCACTGCTCTATGCAATGTCCGTCACGGCTAGCCTGGCATAACCACCACATGAAGCCACTCAACTACCGACGCCACAAGACTCCCCCTGTGATCCCTTTTTCAGCCACACCCGTCTCTCCCCTCCTAGCCCCTGGCAACCACTAATCCAGTCTCCATCTCTATAATTACATAATTCCACGAATTTTATTTACACTAATGGAACCAAGCAGTATGTTACCCTTTTGCGATGGGATTTTTTCACTCAGTATAATTTCCTCGAGGTCCACCCAAGTTGCTGCACGGATCGATAGTTAGTTCCTTTCTACTGCTGAGTTGTGTGTATTCCATGACACGGACGCACCACGGATTTTTTTTTTAAATCCATGAAGAACAGTTTTGGCTGTCGTGGATACACATGCTATGAACATTTGTGTCCAATTTCTTGCATGAAAAATAAATTTTTATTTCTCTCGGATAAATGCCCAAGAGTGCAATTGCTGAGCCGTGTGGTCAATTCATTTCTTTAGTCTTGAAAAGAATTGCCAACTACTTGTCAGAGTGGCTGAACATTTTACATTCCACCACCGACCAAGGGCTCCAGCTTCTCTGCATCCTGCAAGCGTTTGGTGTTCTCACTAATTTGCATTTCAGCTATTCTGATACGTGCATAGTAACATTTCACCGTGGTTTCAATTTTGCTAATTCTCTAATGGCGAAAGGCCTCATCTTGTTAATAAGAAAGGCTTATTAGCTTAAAGTCTGAAATAATCCAGGTCAAAAACGGTCTGTTGTAACAATAATGCCTAAAGTACTGTGAGTGATCTTTCTTTCTGACACACCTCTTCCTGTCTTTTGTCTCCCACCCAGAGGTCACCAGGGCTTTGGGAGGACAGGGATTGGCTGCAAAGGGGCCACCAAGGAGAAGTTTTAGGATAACGGAACCATTCTGTATGGTGCTATGGTGATGGGAATAGGACTCAAAATCCGTGGAACTATTTACAACGAAGAGTGACTTTTTATATGAAAATTAAGCTGACCAGAATGTTGGGGAATCCAGGATGAAATGTAGACAAATAAATCTAACTGTATTACAATTGTATAACATAACCTCGATGAAAGTGATGGAAAAAGAGATGACCTAAATACTTTTTGAAAAATTGTTTTATGTAGATGCCTAAAAGCTAAAGTGGAGAGAGCCTGGATGCAAACATTGTAGCTACTTGGTAAATGTGTGTCTCGTGAGGATACGATACAGCAACTCTGAAACTGGTTTGCGTGTATACGAGGGCTGAACAAGTACCGATGATGAGGAGATACGTGTATTTCACGCGTGCACACGTTTTCCTAGCTCTATCCTGGGGGCCTGGACGCAGCGATACCCCACTCTCAACAAGCACACCTAGTGCCGGATCTTGGTTTTAAACACCGTTCTCCCGTGCAAGGTCCTTGCAGAAATGGCTAAACCTGGCATCTGAGCAGAGAAAATACAAGGTGAGACCAGAACACCTTGCAGTGCTAGAAAAAACACAGCTCTGGAAGCAGGGAGGGGCAAGCCAACGGACACCAGGGCCAACCTGAAAAAACACCTGATGGTCAAAGTTTAAATGCTTTGAGCAACAAAATAACACAGCACTAAATTATATCTCCAAGTATTTTAAAATACATGAGCCTACACTGATATAAATAATTAAATGAACAAATGGGGAGAAGGAACCGACCTTCCTTGCAGAAGAATTCCAAGTGATGTAAAAGGATCAGGGAAACAGAAAATTGCTATCAGAACGCACAGAAGTACATGCTCCAGACAAAACCCACTGGTTAATGACAAAATTAGTGAATGTAACTTTTAGGAATACAAAGATATTTTCATAGATTCAAAGTGTAATCTTTAAAGTCATTATTAATTACAGCAGTGGTTTAAACGCATGTCTACAAACTCTCTGACACTCCTTCTCCCAGGAGGTGCAGCTCACTGCCCCGCTCCCGGGCATGGGCTGGACTCAGTGACTTGCTTCAGGGGAATAGGGCAGAAAAGGGAAAAATTATAATGTTACGGTGGTGGTACTTGGTGGAAGACACCTTAATTCAGCGGTAAAGGGGAACGTCACCAGTCCTCTCCAGCGTGGGTGGGCGTTATCTAGTCTGCCGAGGGCCTGGACGGAACAGAAAGGTTGAGGTTGAATTCCCCTCCGCCTGATATGCCAGAGCCTTGATCTTCCGTCCTCTGAGCTCCCGGTTCTCGGGCCTTCCCTGCAGACCCATCCCGGACTCTGCCAGCTTCTGCCCCCCAGGCCTTCCGACTACACGACCAGCACGGATCCTGGGCTCCTCAGCCTCCGTAACCGCGTGAGCCAATACCGAAAACCAGATCTCTTTCCAGACGTCTTTGTACATATCTGTGTCTTTCCCTCTACCTTCTGTTGGTTCTGTTTCTCTGAAGCACCCTAGTACGCACACGTACCTAACAACAAGCCCCAAAACACGTGAAGTAAAAACTGGCAGAAACGCTGGGGGAACTGAGCAGCGTGGCAGTAACAGTGACTTTAGCACCCCACTTCCAAGAGTTGATTAACAATCAGATGGAAGATCAGCAAAGACACAGAAGACTTAATAAGTAAATATAAACCAGCTAGACTTCGTAGACATCTACAGAACACTCCGCCCAGCAACAGCAGAATATTCGGGTCACATAATATGAAAAATAGAGACATTTATTGAAGAAGATACAAGAAACAGTGTACCTAGGACAGTGACGCCTCAGTCCCCTTCAATGCAGGCACCTCGAGACCTCACGCAGTTCTCCCAGCGTCTCCTCCGCTGTTCACAACACTCCGCAAAATCCCGGGCTGGAATCGCCGTCAGCTGCCTCCACGTATTGTCCTGAATCTCGTTGACGGTCTGAAATCTCTTTCCCTTCAAAGGTGACTTTAGTTTTGGGAAAAGCCAGAAGTCACAGGGCTCTAGGTCTGGGCTGCAGGAGGCTGAGTCTCCTGGGTGATTTGATGTTTCGCCAAAAAACTCTGCGCGAGAGCGAAGCAGGACGGCACGCTGGCGGACGGAGCTGCCAACCACCCGCTGCCCACAGCTGCGGCCGCTTTCCTCACGTTGCATCTCTCAGCCGAGGACGAACGCTGAGGTGTCCTCCTTATTAACCATTCGGCCTGGGGGAGCGTCCTCGTGATGGCAACACCTTCCCAATCCAATAACACAGTCCACCTGGTCTTGATCTTGCTGCACTTTGCCACGCCTTCTTCGCGTGGGAGAACCAGGTGACTCCCATCGGGATGACTGGGCTTCCGGATCACAGCTGTAGATCCACGACCACCTTACGACCCTCTCGAGGGACTCTGGCTCACTGGCAGCGGTTGGAAGCGAGTCCTTAGCAAATGCAGCCGACGTTCTTCTGCTCTGGTAGCAGAAGCCACAGAACACGCTTTGCCACGACACGCTTAGTGCCCAGATCCTGTGTCGGAATCTCAGACACGGCAGTTTCTGGAATCCCCAGACCAGCTTCCAGTTCTTGCATGGTCGGTCGCTGATCTTTGCTGCTTGCAGCTCGCACACGGTCAGCGTTCTCGGGTGCTCTGCTCGTGGCAAGCCTTCTGGAACGTGGGTCACTTTCAACAGATTCTTGGCCATCTCAGAAGCATTTATGCCGCACTTTTATTTGTGCTGCGCTCACTGCGTCGTCCCCAAAACCTTCTGAATGATCCAAACAGTTTCTGCAGACGAACGTTCAAGTTTAAAGCAAAATTTGATGCAGAATTGTTGCTCTACTTGCTCAGTCAGGTCGAATGTGACGGTCACACAAGAATTCACCCAGCAGCGTCTAGCGCCCCCCTGACCGGTCCGGTGACACCGTCACTGTTCATGCACGCACGTCCCAGTCCACTCTACTGCCTGTCAGGTCCGTGTCACACAAACCGTTCTCATTATAGTAACGGTGGCTGGATACTGTCCGGACAGACCTCACGCGTGCTTTTCAACAGTAAATGCAACATGCACTGTAGGTTAACCAATAAAATGCATCTCAATAAATATAAAATGACAGAGATAACCTAAACTTTCACCTTAAGACATTAGAAAAAGAGTAAACTCAAAAAAAGCAAAAAGAAGGAAATGATAAAGGTTATAGCAGAAGTAAATGGGATAAAGAAGAGAAAATCTACAGAGAAAATTGGCAAAACCGAAAGGCAGTGAAGGCTCGACAGAACTGACCCACCCGTCACTAGACTGACCAGAAACGGAAGGGAAGACTCTAATTTCTAAAATCAAGACTGAAAGCGGGGACCTTACGGAGAGTCCTAGGCACCCCGGGCTCTTCGTGCTCTGGCGAAGTGGGGTCCAGTGGCCTGAGGACAGTCCTTGAACGAAGCCACTTGGATTCCGGAGCCCGAGAGTGGAAGCCCACGGCGTGACCATGCACGGAAAACACTGGCCCAGCCTGCGGGCTGCACCCGCGTCTCCCCAGCGGCAGAGCAGCGTCATGGCCACCTCTGCTCTGCCAGCCCTCCCGGGGTCCCAATGCCTCGCTAACGCCCCGCGTCACGCGGAGGCCCCTGGGTGTCTGCAGGATCCCCGGGCTCAGGACACGGAGCCGGCACTGTCCTCTTGGCCCTGGCTGCATGCCCTGCCCTCCGGCTTCTCTTCTATTTCTTTATCCGCAGGCCGCCTGCCTCGGACCTGCCGCCTCTCTGCAGATGTCCCCAGCACCAGGCAGTCGTCTACTCGGGTGACAGGAATCGTCTGGCTACTGGTTGTTGTTCAGTTCTTCCCTGTCACTCATTAGGAATCCTCCGTGGACCCGAGGAGACACCTCTCAGAGGAGACACCTCCGCCTGCTCCTTGCACCCCCGACACACGGGGACAGTTTCCTGGGCGGTTCCTGCAGACAAACCAGAGGCGAGGCCCCAGCCCCCGGGGCAGATGCCTGTTTCCCACGTCCTCTTTCTCTTGACCCCCCCGCCCCCTTGAGTGCGCTGGTTTTGTCACAATGAAACGCCACCTCTGTCTCCGTGCCAGCTCTCTGCTTCCTTTCCACCCACTCGGGACAGGAACGAAACCACGAGCTCGGTGCCCACAGCCAGAGTGGAGCTGGGATCTGAGACCCGTCCGGAGACCTTTCGGAAGCTGCCGTCGGTCCCCGTGCGCTCACTGCGGGCAGGGACAATTGAAGGACAATGGTGTGACCTGGCGTGAAATGAATGCCTTGGGACGTAAAGAGCATTAATTGAGCACCAGGTATTGTGCAGTGTGCTGAGCATGGACCATGAACAAACAACCTGAGGTAGTTGTCACCAAAAGTGTCCTCACGCATTTCTCCCTTCCTCTGTCCTCCTCTCAGGGGCGCCGGCCTGTCCCCTTCGTGAGGACCCGGGAATGGACAACGTCCCTCGCCCACCCCGGCCCGACGGCTGGGAAGAGAGCCTGCTGGTCTTGAACGGACCTTCATTCTGCCTGCGGAAAGCGGACCCAGGCCAGCTGCAAGGTCCCGGCAGTGTCGTGGCACCTGGGGGCCTGGCTGCCCCGTTGGGGATGAGGTGGCTCCACCTGCTCCGCACGGAGCCCTCAGAACCGCGCCCTTCAGGAGTGGCGGGAGCCTGAGGGGTAGCCAGGGTTTCCAGGAGCCCTTGTGTGGCGTCGTCCCTGACCTGGCCCAGCTTAAACTCCACGTGGCCATGATGAAAACACGGTGGCTGTTTAAGGGTGTGGAATTATGAGAAAAACGGGTGGACACGTTTCTGCACCCAACGAGCCTCGTGGCTGAGAAATGGTCACACGCGACGAATCCCTGTGATGGAATGTCTGCCTCCTGCCCTCGCCCCCAGGCCGCCCTCTGTGTTTTTGGCGTATGCGTGGGACCCTGCATGAAGTGCGGAAAGGATTAGTAGCTGGGAGGCTGGGGCTGCGGAGCGGGGCAGCCCACATTCCGGGCATTTCCATCTGGTGTCCTGCTGGGAGGCTGCACCTATCCCATGATTTACAGGGTCTCGGGCTTGGAGCCGGGAACCCTAAGTGATTTCTGCGAAAGCTGAGCCAAGGGCTGCGAGCCCAGCGGGCAGACCCCGCTTCTGCCGGCCCCGTCGGGGACCTGCTGCTTCAGTCACCAGCCGCCACCTCGGGAGACAGCCGGCTCCTCCCGGACCCCCGCCCCGCCCTCTTTTGTGTGGGACAGGGACCTCCACCTAAATCCCAGCACATTCCAGACGTCACTCTCTGCTCGTCCCCTCTCTCTGCTAGGGGTGGGCACTCGCTGTGGACGGGCCGGGGTCCTCCCTGCGCAGCCTCAGCCCCGGCACTGGGCGTGGCAGGTGGGGGACCCCGCGAGTGTCCACCGAGAGAACGCGCCTGAGGGTTTGCAGGGGCAGGAAGCCACGGTTGCCGGGGCCAACCTTGTGCTTCTCGGGGGAGGACCAGGAGCAGCTCTTCCTCACCACCGGGACGGGGCAGTGCGGAGTCCAGGGAGGAGACGAGAGCGTGCGCTGGCTCTTCCCGTGGCCCGGCCCTCCCTGGATTCCGAGCAGGCACCGCGCTGCCCTCAGCCCTGCACTCGCCCCTCTGACCCCCCACTCGCTGGATCCACCGTCAGTGAGAATGGATTGGAATACGGTGTTCTCACTCTTCGTGGTCTTCTATGCTCTTTACTTTGCAAATAATGAGTGTATATCACTGGCAAAGTCAGGAAAATAATTACTGTCGCTCCAACTGTGTAAGGGGTATGTTTTTGTCTAGCTGCTTATCTTGAGGATTAAAGAGGGCTGTGGGTTAAGCGCCAGCCCAGGTCACGGCAACTGCTTGGCCTTCAATCCTCCTCCTCCTCTCAGCACCGGCCCTGCAGGCGATTTGCTTTATATTATTTTCTATGATTTTACAAGTAATACATGTTCCTTGTAAAACACTCACATCAAAAGTTATGAGGATGGAAGGGAAATCCGCCTCGGCTTCCGTCATGTTGACAGCACCATGAAGATATTTCCATATATGTTTTATACATGTAAATGCACACATAATTTATGTAAATGTGAAGTTATTACACTTAACACATTTATTTTAATTTTCCCTTGCTTTCGCTGCTTCCACAATCCCTCTGAATACAGTCGAACGTGAATACGGTATTTTGTGCATTTTCTACATGCACACGTGTACGTACATACACAGCCACGCACTCATGCGGGAACCTTCACAACGTGCTTTTGGTATTGCTTGTTTTGTCAACATGCACTGATTTTATTTGTAATTTTCTGATTGTTTTAATTGGTTAATATACTGAGGTAATGCTATGCAACATTCAACACGTGTGTTCTCACATGTACTGACCCACTCTCTGTCAGTGGGCTTTGCCTGAGTTTACAGTTTTCCTCCGCTCTGACGTGCGGTGGCGATGCACACTCGGATAGCACGCTGTGACTTTCCGGCCCGTCATTTCAGCGGATGGGTCTCCAGCAGTTGGACAGCCGAGCCAAAGATACAGGTGTTCATGTAGGAGACATTGTCACATACTTTCAAATTAAGTTGTAAAAATGTCTCTTTCTTCTAAAAATAACTAAGAAAATCCTTTCACATGCATTCTCGCTTTTGCCAATCCATTCGGGTGATAAATGTCATGTCATTGTCACTCCAGTTTGCACGTGAGATTACCTGCTTTCTGATTCATGTTTAATTATTAAACATTCCCATCACGCAGCACATCTGAGGCAGGAGTGACAGGGTTCTGCGCCCGTCACCGAGAGGAGACGCCGTTGAACGTGGCTCCGATGCCTCTCTTCTCCCTGCTCCGCCAGCGCCCTCCTCCCCTCCTCCCCTCTTCCCGATCTGCTCGGCGGAGCTCGTCCCTCAGCCACTCTGCCCCTCCTCTGAGGAGAGCCGTTACCAGGGCTGTGTTTTTCAGGCCATGAAATTTTTTTCCTGTACTTTCTTTTACTGCTTCTCTATTCATTCACAAAATGTGTTAATGCCTTGAGTTATAAGAATGTGCGTAGCATTTCACTCCAACGTCATATTTTTGGAACTTTTGCACGTGCAACAAAGCCGTTTACGTGCTGTGATATATTTGTGTGACTCAGTGGCAGTTACTCCTTTCTCTGCTCAGGGATAGATGAGGTTCCGCTTCTTCACCACTGCAAACGGAGCAGTGAGCATGCTGTTATCTGTCTGCCTGTGTGTGTGCGGGAAGCTTTCTGGAATAGACACTAGGAATGAGAACCGTGCTCACGGGTCTGCGCATCTTTGCCCCTCCTGGATGTCTCCGGCATGCTCCTGGAAAACTGGCCCTGACGAACACCGGTTCCCAGAGCGGGCGTACTGTTTCCCACTGGCCGGCAAGGAGTCCCTGTCTTCTCATACCCTCAGTGGCAACTGTGTTACCAGACTGAGTACATCTGAGTGACATGAGCAGTTATTTTGTTTTAATTTTGCATCGCACTTACAGGCGACTTCAGCTGCCTCTAATAGATTTAATACCTTTTGAGTTCCTTGAATTGACAGTTCGAACCCTTTGAAAATTTATCTACTGAGTTTGTATTTCTTTTATTGACTTTTAGGAACCCTTCTTATATTCTGAACATGACTCTCTTGGGTATCTAAGTTGCAAATATTTTTTATCACTTAATTGACGTTGACATTTTTGGGGGCTGAGTTCTTTTTATTGAGTTCAGACTTGCTAATATTTTACTTCATGGTTTGTTACCTTTGTGCCTGGTTTAAGAAACCCTCCCTGACTTGGTCTATGAATGTATTCTCCTAGACTTTTTTCCTAAATGTTGTACACACATTGCTTTAGCATTGAGATGTTTTCGTCTGTGTGCAGTATTCTTTAACAGGGCGACAGATGAGGATGTAATTGTTGATGTTCCTATGTGCTTCATCCCCCCCCCCACCTCCGGAGCCGTCTACTCTGCCTGAGCTCCGTGATTTGCAAGGCCGACTCTTCCAAACAGCCCGGCGCCGAGCGGGCAGGATTTCCAGGGGTTTGCTGTGTCCGTTGTCTGGTTTTCCGTCTCCGTGTCAGCCCCGCACTTTCAATTATAAAGCTCCCTGTGTGGTCAGACGAATGCCTTTCTTTTTCCTCTTTTCCTTCCTCTTCTTCCTTCTTTCTCTTCTTTTTTACACTTATTCAACAAAATTTATTGGCTATTATTTTTCCTTTTTCTTTCGTAGGAAATTTGGGACCACAAATTCCACAAAAAATTCTGCTGTGATTATTTTAACATCAACTTTATTTAGATGCAACTTGTGTGCAATATAATTTAATGCACCCACCATACGTAGACGTTGTGAGTTTTGTCACGTGCACACACCTTTGTGACTATCACACAAGCAGGGGACAGAACTTTCCCGTTGTCTGGGAGACTTTCTCTGTGCCCCTCCCCCGGCCCAGCCCCTGGTCTGCGTCTGCCCCCACGGAGCGGCTGTGTCTCACCCAGAGTCTCACGTAAGTGCAGTCACACTGCACGACCCTGCCCGGCTTCCTTTGTTCTTGCATTGTTTCTGAGCTCTGTCTGTTGTTGCTCTCATCAGTGCTTTGCTTCGTTTTGTTGCAGAGGAGCGTTCCATCGTGAGGATGGATGATACCACGATTCGTCCGCTCGCTGTTCATGCACCTGTTGATGGACATTCAGGTTGTCTTTGGTTCTTGGCTATTACACATAAAGCTGCAACAAATGTTCCCACTGACGTCTCTGTGTGGAGGTATGTCTCCATCTCTCCTGGGCAAATGAACACCTAGGTATGGGAAAGTCAGGTGGCCTGGTGGGCGGGTGCTTCCTTCACAGGGACTGCAAAACGCCATTTCACCTGGTTGACGGTTCTAGCTGCTCAACTTCCCGAACAACACTTGCCTTTTAAATTCAGTCAGATATTAGAGCGGTGTCTCGCTGTGCCCTGAGTTTGCATTTCCTTGGTGACGCAACCATTTCCCATGTGCTCGTTTGCCGTCTGCCTGTCTTCTGGGTGACACGCCTGTTCAAGTCTTTTGCCTGTTTTGCACTGAGTTGTTCGTCTTATTAAGTTGTAAGAGATCTTTACATATTCTACATGTAAGTTCTTCGTCAGAGATACTATTTCTGAATGTTTTCTCTCAGTCAGTGACTTATTTTTTTCTTTTAACAGTGTTTTTTGAAAGCAAATGTGGTTAATTTTTATGAAGTCCATTTTGTGAATTTACTCTTTGGTGGATCGTGCTTTCAGTGTAGGGTCTAAGAAGTCCGTGTTTAACTCGGGGTCACAAACTTTCTCCCACGTATTCTGTAAATATGTGCGGTTTATTTTATGTCAACAATAGTTAATAAAGCTGTAAAAACAGCAATGCTGGGTGCTGACGGAAAAGAGTCGAGTGATTTCAGCCCACTGTTTTGCTAGAATCCTCGCACAGTAGAAAATCCACTTCTGACTTCTCCAAACCTAACTACTGATAGCTTCTGCTGACCAGAGGCCTAACCAGTAACAAACAGTAGATTAACACGTACTTTGTATGTGTGTTGTGTACTGTAGTCTCACAATAGTCGGCTAGAGAAAAGAAAATGCTACTAAGAAAGCCCTAACGAAGAGAAAATATATTTACTATTCATTTAGGGGAAGTGGATCATCATAAAGGTCTTCATCCTCGTCTTCACGCTGCGTAGGCCGAGGAGGAGGAAGAGGAGGGGTTGGTCTGTCTCGGGTGGCAGAGGTGGAAGAAAATCCATGTATAAATGACCCTCACAGTTCGAACCTGTGTTGTTCAAGAGTCAACTGTATATTCTAGAGGCTTAAGCGTATTAAAACATAAACTTAATTTTGTGAGGATTTAAAAAAATAATAAGAGAGTTTGAAGAGGACAATATACACAGGGTTTGGACTGGGACCTGCGACCAAATCCTGGTTCTGCCATTTCCTTCCTGTGTGTTCTTAGATAAGTCACTTGACTTCTCTGAGTCTCAGTTTCACATCTGTAAACCAGGAATAGTAACCACATACCACAGATCTACCCTGATTAACAGGAAAAGCATTTGCAAAGAAGCTTCTAGAGAGCCTTGCCTGACACAGTCAAGCACTGTTAGTTTCCTTTTCCAACCTAAGGCGCTAAACCCCCCAGAGGTCCCTCTTTGGCTACATACACTCCACGTCCTTTACCGACTGTGACGTCACAGCCCTTTGGAAGGGGCGTCACACGGGACACACCCAAACTGCAAGGGGGAGTTTCCACGAACGGTTCGATTACAAAGTTGGCCTGGGCCACTCACTGTTCAGAGCAAAGTCACTTTTATTGAAATGAAATTTTAAAAGGCAGTTACATTAGTTACACATGTACACGACTGACTTAGTAACTGTTAGTCACAGAGAACATTCCGGAAATACAAATGCTTTAGCCACAGCACATTCACATCCACACGAAGCAAGGTTAAAGAGGAATGATTAAGTGCTTACACTGCTCGTTGAAGCCTGCTCGTGAAATCTGTTTCTTTTTCTTTTTTAAAGGAAACCGAGCGTGTAGCCGGAGCCGGCGGCCCTGTTCCCGCACAGCCTGCGGCCTCCACCTCACGGCCGCGCCCCACAGGCGGTGGCCGCAGGCCCAGGAGCTCTACCTGTGACAACGTGCCCACGCCACCCTGTGGTGCCTCTTCAGGGTGCCCCGGACTCCAGGCAGTCGGGGAGAAGGGGGACTCGCGGCTCCTCAGGACTGGGATCTGGGGACGGTGACTCCTGACCAGTCGGGACACAGTGGCCCAGACCGAGCCCGTACCGTCCAGTGACACAGGGGGGTCCGCCCTGGCTGGCCGCTGGCTAGAGCTGCGAGGCCCCTGGCTCGCCCTTGTCTGCGCAGCGGGTCAGAGCCGTCGCGGGGCAGGCGCGCTCAGAGAGGCGGTGTTCGCGACGCTGCCACAGCTCAGGGGCTGCCCAGGGCGAGGCGGGGGCGGGGAAGAGCCCGCCGTTCATTCCTGGGGCAGCCTCTCTCCTGGCCGACGCCAGCAGGAGCGTGACACGTGCCAGCGCGGCCAATCTGGAACACACAGCGCTTTATCCCCCGGAGGGTTAAAGCCCCAGGGCTAAGGTCCACGGGCGGTCGGGACCCCGCTGCCTGCAGTGCGCCCTACTCGTGAAACGACAAAGGGCTGACCCTGAAGCGTTGGAAAGTGGAGCACAAGGTGGCTGTTCGTGATGGCCCTCTCATCCCCTGAAGCCAAAACGAAAACCAAAAGCGCGGGAGTGACATACCAGTGGCATGTTCTAGAACCATCCGTGGCCACCGTCACAGTCACTGACCGGGCTTTCGTGGAGCCTCATCGTGCCTGCATCCACGTCCTCGCCAGGGCTCCGGCACCACCACGTGGCCCTCGCCTGGACAAAGCCGTCTGCTTGCTCGGCCTGCGGAGCGTCTGGCGGCTCAGATGGGGACTGAGGAGGGACAGAGCCACGCGCCCCTGCCCCGTCCTAGCCCAGCTCTGCCGCCTCCAGCAGGAGAGGCGCCGGCGTGGGCTGAAGGACGCGGAGCAGGGGCGCTCTGGCCTCCTGGATAATTAAACCCTCCGAGGCTTTAATTCTCCCTCCAGTTTGTCTCAAAAACCTTTGGTGGGAGAATCCCTCGGCGCGGATCCTCTCAGCCCTGGCCGCCTCCTCCTCCGTCTCCCCTGACTATGGTCCCAGTGGCAGCTCCTGGGACTCACGAGAGTCCCCGAAGCGGAGTGGGGCGTGGAGAAGACAACGCTGACCAGACTCCCCGGACTCCCCGCGGCGCCTGGGCGGGAAGGAGGCAGGGCCGGGGCTCCCTGACCCCCCAGGCGGGGACGCGGAGGGCAGGATGTTGGAGCAAAGCTCCTCGCCTGTCTCTGCTGCCTCCCTCGGTGCCCAGCACAGCCCAGGCGGGGCAGGCGCACCGCCAAGGGTTCGCCTTGGTATGCAGGGAGAGCCCCGACAGCCCTCCAGAAACACGAGGCAAAAACAAACGCAAGACCTCACAAGCTAAAGGCCGTGACAAGTCTGTTTTCACGTCACTGAGAAATACTTCTTGATCCGAAAGCTATTTTTGTGCCTTTTGTTTTTTTGGAAATAATTATACCCATGGCCTAGGGCAAGCTCAAGGCTGCTGGAGGCAGAGGTGGCCCAGGGGCAGGGACACAGAGGGAGCCCATTCTGGGCTGCTGCTTGAGGATGTGCACGGTTTCGGCCACCCGCCTTGTCCCCAGAAGCAAGAAAGCGTCACTTTGTGGCTGGAGCGCACACCACGTGCGTCTACACTCGGGGCCCAATCGCCACACAAACAGAGGCTTAAAAGCCTCTCTAGAAACTGCAGAGTCAGGGTCACGTTAGCGTCTGGGGACCAGGATGGCGCAGAGGTGGCCACCAGCCACGGGCATCCCCCGAGCACCGACTTCCGCAGGCGAAGCTCCCGGCAGCGCTGAGCAGCGGGTCCCCGGGATGCCAGTGCCGCCTCCAGAGCAGCGAGCCGAGCACGGCCCAGGGCCTGGCGTCCTGCCCCTGCAGAGAAGGGCCCAGGCCTCTGTGACCTCGGGGTGCGCGGGGTGGGGGTCACAGGGCCTCCGCTCACCAGTGGAGCAAGGACGAGACGCTAACACGCAAGCAGGAACAACAGAGCCGCTCGGATGCATGTCAGACAGGCGGGCACCCTGGGGCTCCTGGCAGGGGGCGGCTCCTCTGAGGGGGGGCCCGAATCTCACTGGGGCTTGGACCAGAGAACTGACCTAGCGAAGTGAGCAGATGCCCAGCTGTGACTCCTGGTGACCCTAAGTGCCGGCCTAGCTCCCAGCCCCTGGGCCAAGTGTGCTCCGTTACAGGGGTACTGCCGGGCCTGGGGACAGGGCTGCGGGGCTCACCGTGCACGCCGGGTTCCAGACACTCACCCTGGCCACACGCGACAGACACGAGGCACAGCACACCCACCAGGACGGAACGTTCGTGGCGCACTGCACAAAGCACATCCGTCCCACGCACGGTGGGCGTGCACAGGCGTCAGTGGAGCCGGGGCAGCCCGTGTCCCGTGCGTCCTGCCTGCCTGTTTCCCAAGCCCAGCCCGGCCCCTCCCGCCAGCAGAATGAAGAGCAAGAGGAACCCGCCTGCAGCGTCCCGGGCGCCTGCTGCTGCTGCGTCTCTCTGGGCATGAAATGAACTTTTTATGAGGGTAAATTGTCCATTAAGAGATTATTCACAACCAAACTTAAGGGCCCAATGGGCTCACCCTCCCGCCCCCCGAGCACACACAGAAAAAATACAATAAATACAACCGATCCCCAGGGCCCTGGTCAGTGGCCCAGCGGCCGCGGCTGCGGGTGGGAGCAGAGCAGTGCGGCGCCAGGGGACGTGGCGGGAGGGTGGCTTCTGCTGGGGGGTCCTGGGGCAGGGCGAGCAGGGCGGGGGCTGGCCCCATCCGCAGGGGCGGCGACGTCAGAGCAGGGGTGGAGCGGTGCAGCGGGAGCCTCACTCCGCCCGCGGCTACTCAGAGAACGGTGGGAACATGCCCAGGTCGGCGAAGTCTTCGATGTTATAGTTGCCGGTGCCCTGGGTCGGGTCTCCCGGCATGGGCAGCATGTCCTGCGGGCGAGAGGGAGAGAGAGCCAGGGGAGTCGGCCTGTTCGCTGGTGCACGGGACACGTCCCAGGAGCCCGCCTGCCACTACCCTCGCGCCGTCTCTAACAGGGCGGCCCGGGGTTCCCCTGGCCTTCCGTGGGATGTCCTGCAGGGTCGTCGAACATCTGAGGCCCTGGGAAATGGTTCTCCCCGGGGAGCTGTCAGGCCGGCAATCAGCATCAGGGCACAGGCTGTGTCTACTCAAACCAGGGACACAGGGCGAACAGGAGCCCCACTGGCGGGGAGAGCCCAGCCTCCCACCAAGCCCGGTGCACACAGCAGACAGGTAAAACGCAACGTGGAATAGGGGATGTGGGGGGGCCCGGGTGGCTCATCTTCAGCCTGTATCTCAGGGCAGGGCCAGATCCCTGAATGGTTGGACTTCAGTTTTAACAAGTCCTCCAAGTTCTCTGGCCCTCAGACAATCCACCCAGAAAATGGGGATAGCAACGTTTCAATTCCTCATGGCAAATTTCCCAACGTGTGTTCTGTTGAGTTCTCATCCCATGCAATACTCTATGAGAAAAGAATTCTGTGGACAAGTAAGTTTGGGAAACAAGGCAACTTTTGCCTGCCTCCTAGAAATCTAGTCCTCATTGATATAGTAAAAGCTCTGATAAGTCCTGCAATAAAGAAACTGAATAACTTTGTCTAACCAGAGTTTCCTAAGCCTGTTTGGCCAGGAATTCTCTGCAGCATCATGACCATGGAGACCATGTCAGCAAATGCTGCCTTACGGGGCTGCCGTGTGGCCCGAGAACAGGCCAAGAACAGAGCCTTTCGGCAGGAGGAGGCAGGGGCAGGCTTGGGCGTGGGTGGGGCTCCTCCGTGCAGTTGAAGGAATGCTGCCCCGTAGGAGCCTGACTACGTCTGGGTTCTGGACCTTTGTCTGTGAAGATGCGGCTTGGCCTGGTGGGAGGAGCTTGGGATGAGGGTGGGTGAGTGAGGAGGGGGATTAGAGCCGTCCCCCGACCTGGTTCCCGCCCCATCCTTGCTTAGCAGGGCAGACCTGGGGCACTATGGGGGTGCCTGGGCTCCCGTTACAAGGGCCTGGGGATGGGCCGAGCCCTTCGGGGAGTGGCGGTCAATGGGCCTGTATCCCCATTTGGAGCCTTCCAGACAAGCCCAGGAAACCCAAAAGGGGCAGAGCCCTGCTCTGGGGGCTGCCGCGGTGCCCGTTCCAGCCGCACGCTCTGCCCTGGGCACGAGGCGTGGGCCGGGAATGTCTCAGGGAACAGAGAGGTGCGAGGTGCCAGGTAACCCTCGGTCAGGGATGCCCTGACTTAACCGCAGAGCAGAGCTAAGCCGGGGCAGGGCTGGCACCAGGGTGGGAGGAGGGTGGGCCGGTGGGAGGCACCAAGGCCCGGGGTGCTGCAGGTCTTAGGAGAGGCCCCCTTCAGCCTCTGGGCTTTTGCGTCTCTCCTGGCAGCTCTGGGGTCTGGGGCGGGGAAGTCTCCAACTGCAGCACCCGCTCTGTGCCAAGGCCAAGGCCCAGGCCCCCGCACCCTCCCGCATGCCCCTGAGGTTTCCGGCTGGGCAGGCTGGGACCTTCCACCCCCGGATCCCTCCAGCCCAGGTGGGGCCGGGACTCACAATGGCCACCGGGCAGCTGAGCGAGGGGAAAGGAAGCAGAGAGAAGGCGCCGGTACCTACGAGAAGGCGGTGCTCGCCCGATTTACCTGGAACACCTCAGTCTGACCGGGCTGCTGGTGGGAGTGCTGCTCACCGCTCTGCTGGCCGTGGTGCTGGCTTTGCCACTGCGACCAGACTTCCGAGGGCCGCCCTTGGAACTGCCCGCCACTCTGTCCACTTTCAGCTGAAAGATCCGATGCACAGGACACGTTCTTTAAAAGCTGTCCCGTGGTCCCTCCCGTGAGACCTAAGAACCTCCGCAGCTCGGAGGGCCCGCGTTTCCGAAAGGCACATTCCCGCTGGCGCAGGCAGCACACGTGACCCAGAGAGAAGAGGCCGAGTGGATACGACAGACACGGGGCCTCTGCCGCAGAGGGCGGCTCTCCCTGGTCACTGCCAGATGACCGGCGCTTTGAGCCCTAAGGCTCCCGTGCCCTTGGTGACCACTCCTGGAAACTCTGTCTGTGGGAGCCAGGGCCTGGGCTGGGAGAGGCCCTCCCCGGGCAGCGCGGCTGCTACTGCTCCTGACCCCGGAGCCCACGGCTGCTCCATAAAGGCGTCGGCCCCGCCCAAGGAAGAGCTTCCCCTCAGCAGTCCCCTGAGGGCTGCCAGCCCCACGCTCTGCCCTTGGAGCAAGTCAGCGAAGCCACAGTGGCCTTGTACACGGTCCTCGTACAGGGCCACGACCACACCCCTGCGGGCTGGCTGGTGGGCACAGCGGTCCTCGGCATCAGCCTGCTTCACAGGGAAGGAATTTGGGCCCTGGTCAGACAAGAAGGTAAGTTTCCTCTGCCAATCACATCAGAAAATTAACTCATAAATGAGAGCCACTTTCCTTCCATCTAGAGTTTACAAAAATACACCCAAAGGAAAAACAAAAATAGGAAAAATGAGCAGAATTTTGTCAAACACATTTTTGAGATTTAAACAAAGAGGAGGCTTAAGAAGAAACACCCTTCAAAGAGGATGTCATCAGGCACATTGAAAACCTTACAACTTTTTTCTTGTTTCAAATCATCAACACTCTGGGGACAGTGCTGTCCAGCTGTGGGTGACAGAACGGGCCATCTTGCCACCTCACTTTTTCCAGCAGCCACGCTGACCACGGGCAGGCCTCGGCCCCCGCCCACGATGCTGCGCACTGGGGAGACCTGAGATAAGGTCGGAAAGGGTTCAGGGAGAAGGATCTCTCGAGCTTTCTCTCCCTCTGCCTGTCTCTCATACACGCACACGCACACGCACACACACGCATGTCCATCCACCCACAAATGCCGCCTGAGACATCAAGGGCTTTAACAAAACACACGAGCTCCCTCAGTGCTTCACTTGGTGCTGCTCGAGCTCTATGCGACAGCGACAGCTGGCAAAGGTTTCTGCAAAACCAGGGCAGGCGCAACGCCCACCTCGGCATGACGGCAACGTCAATCCACAGGGCACGTAGGGTTCCGCTGTAAGACACACGCACCCACCATCTGAAATGCCTCTTCCAGTAAGCTCACACCTGGCTCCAAGGATAGTGCCCACTGGCCTGATCTGGAAATCTGAAACTCTAGACCTGGCTGAAGCTGGTTCACAACTGTGGCAAAACCGAATGAGCGCCAGCACCTGCTCCCCCGCGAGGGGTTCCCGCCGACACCGCCCCATTCCGGAGCCTGCACAGCCGAGCACAAGCTGGTCACCGTTGCTGAGAGGTGGGGGGGCAGTCACAGCCACCTCTGCCGGAGGAAGGGTGTGGCAGGCTGGGGGAGGCCCTGACGCGTTCAGGGAAGATGGCTGCCATGCAGGCTCGCTCCAGGACGCTGCTCCGACGTCCCGGGGGGGCTGCCTGTCGCAAACCAATGTCCCCAGCCCTTTCCCGCTCCAGCCACACGGCTGCCTCTTCTCCCTGTGCCAGCTGCCTTCTCGAGCTCCCACGCAGCGTCTCCGCGTTTCCCGCCCTCCTCCGCTGTGCGACCGCTCTGCGGCCGGGTCTGCCCTGCCAAGCCCAGCCCGCAGGCACGCAGGGCTGCGTCCTCCCCGTCTCTCGGGCATTCACCCTCCGTCCTTCCAGCTGAAGCTGTCCCGACTGCTGGACTGCACTAGGTGTTGGCGCCGCTCCTCTTAGATCCCTCCTTCTCAGGCGCTCCTGGTCCTTACTTACGTCTCTGTCCCTTAACGCTGCGGTCCCCAACCCCGGGCCGCAGCCTGGTGCCAGTCAGGGGCCTGTCAGGAACCCGGCGGAGAATCCACACCTGAGCTCTGCCTCCCCTGCCATCCCTACCCCTGCCCAAAGTGTCTTTCATGAAACCGAGGAGCCGGGCGCACAGCACAGGCTGAGCAGCGGGCAAGTGAGTGGAGCTTCGTCTGTATTTACAGCCGCTCCCTCGCTCGCATCACACCTGAGCTCCGCCTCCCCCTCCCCGTCCTTGGAAAAATTTTCTTCCGCGAAATCGGTCCCTGGTGCCACAAAGTTTGGGGACCGCTGCCTTGACACATGCCACAAGCAGGGCTCTGAGTCAGGCCTCCCCTCTCATGAAGGACGAGATGGGAATAAGCTCTTCTGTTTTCACCAACTGACTCATTCATTTATTCACTTGGCAAACATTTTCGAGCTCTTGCTGACACAGGCTTCGGGCTGGCTCCGGACGACACTGGAACACAAGCCGGCTTCTGTCCCGACGGGCTGACGGCGTGGCTGGTGGGGAGGAGGCGGCAGCAGTTCCACGCGGCGCAGAGCTGCCGCGACAGGGCAGAGCTGAGCCAGGACAGAAACTCTTAGGAGTGACACCGACCTCAGTGGCGGCAGGTGGAAAAGGCCTCTCAGAGCTCTCGGACGAGACCAGAGGGAGATCAGTAGCTGACCCGTGCAGGGCCTGGAGGGGGCTGGCGGGGATTCTAGACGGCAGCGTCAGTCTGCTCAGAGCCCGGCAGTGGAAGGGGCCTGGTGCCTCGGGACAGGTGAGGGACCGAGTGTGACCGGGCAGGTGAGGGGGCTGGCGCGTGAGCCAGGGGCCAGGTTCCCACCATCCGGGGACCGATTTTGAGGGTGACAGAGAACCAGCGAGGGTTTCCAGCGGGGGCGTGGCACACAGACCCGCACCGGCAGGAAGGTCACGCCGGTGGGTGTGGCGAGAGCGGAGGGAAGGCCGCAGGTTGGGAAGAGGCTGCTGCAGGGACCCTGCGAGAGATGACGGCGCCTTGACCCCTGGGACGACACGGGCTGGAGCGCAGCGCGCACTTGGGGTATCACGGACACCGGCCGTGCTGGGGGGTGGGGCGGGAGGAGCTCCAGTGTCTGCATTTGCAGTTCCGGCCTCTCTCCGGAGCTTCGGCTGCACCTGGCCTGCCTCGGTGACACGTCCGAGCAGTACGACGGCCACGCAAACACCGTGTCCGCAGGGATCCTCTCCTCTCCTCACGGACTGTCATCTCCCTTCCTCCCTCCTCACGTCACCCCCAAAGCCACGCAGCTACTGCGTCCTTCTCAGACACGAGTCCGCTGCTTGCCAACGGCGCTGTTGGCCACGTCTGTGAGGTCCGTGTTCTTAAGAGTCGGCACAAAGACCCTCCATGATCCGCTTTTACCTTCCAGCCTTGTCTCCTGCGGCATGTCACTGTAACTGCCCCTCTTGCCCTGGTCACGTGACAATATCTGGACGTCCCCCAAAGCGCCGCACGGTCCAGCTCCGTGCTGCCGCGTGTTCTCTCCTCACGCACACGCCTCTCCTCTGTGCTGGCAGATTCCGCACGTTCCAGGCCCAAGTCGCGTGTGACCGTGCGTGCCTCCCTCCCTCGCTGCCGGGGCCTCTCACACGACACTGACTTACTCCAACTTGTCACTGAAGGCCGAGGCGCGTCCACACCCCTCGCAGGCTGCACTGAGAATGGCACGCAGGTAGCTTCGGGGAGTGTCTGCTGAAGCCACGAGGGAGGGAGGAGAGGAAGCCGGGGGCAGGAAGCGAGAACACGGACATTCCACAAACTCCTCTCTACTTGCACTGGAGGCTTCTGGGTGCAGCGACTTGTAAGGAAGCGAGTGCACGTTCTGCCATCGGTCCCCACCCAGGGACAGCCAGAGACGGGGTGGGTGTCGGGGTGAGGACTGGGGGAAGATCAGCTCTCTGTGTGCATCTGGGGGTACCTGACTCTATTAATTTCAGATACGAGACTTCAGAATAAAAATTCTTTAACGTCCGCAAAGGGAAAAAATCAATTATCTGGCTTGCTTTGGAAGTGGCCCAAGATGATAAGGAAGGCTGGAAAGGACGTGGTATTTTCGGGGTGCTGACTGCACGGTCTGACCACGTGTCACCACCGTGTATTTTACATACACTGTTTCAATTCGTTTCCTCTTCATTCCAACTCTAAGAAATGGGTTCATTATCCGCATTTCTCAGATAAGGAAACTGAGGCTCAAAGGGGGCAGGAAATCAGCCCAACTCATTTAGCGTAGAAATGCCTAGATCGTTCCGGCACTGCAGCCCGCGTGCGCTCTGTGGATAGACGCAGCGCTTGGTCTACACGCCTGCCGCGTGCGCTCTGTGGATAGACGCAGCGCTGGGCTACACGCCTGCCGCGTGCTCTCTGTGGATAGACGCAGCGCTTGGGCTACACGCCTGTCGCGTGCGCTCTGTGGATAGACGCAGCGCTTGGGCTACACGCCTGCCGCGTGCTCTCTGTGGATAGACGCAGCGCTTGGGCTACACGCCTGCCGCGTGCGCTCTGTGGATAGACGCAGCGCTTGGGCTACACGCCTGCCGCGTGCTGGCCCCGAGCCGTGTGTCGGCAGCACTGGGACCGAGACTGGCCCAATCCATCGGGAAAGACGGATGAGCTGTCGGGCAATTGTCACAGAACTGTCACCAGCTCTTGCGAGGGAGGCCCCGGGGGTGGCTGCAGCTGGGACTCGAGGCCGTCACTCCACAGCTGTGATCTGAGGGACGAGCTCGTGGCCACGAGAGGGGAGAGTTAAGGAAAAAGTCCTCTGGGCCTCTGCGCTGAAAGGCTGCGCCCTCCCGGGTTGTATTCGTGAGCTCTCTGACCAGACGGCGAGCAAGAACTTCCGCGTGGTCTCTCCCAGTGCCACAGCACTGTGGGCTCCCGCACACACGGACAGTGGGCGTGGCTGCCCCCACAACACCCCCGCAGGCCTTTCTGGGAAAAAACCCTGCGGTCCCCAAAGCCACGTATACAGTCATAAACTACGAACTGGGTTCCAGCCACGCCGTTCCTTCTGCTCCGTGGCTTCCTGAGCAAGGCCGGGGCCACCTGCAGCCCAGGTGTGCAGACGGATTGCGCTGTTGGCTGCTGCCATCTGGGCCGCTGGGTGGGCTTTCCGACCCCAGGCCGGAGTCCTGCGGAGTTTGTAGATTTCTAGGTTGTAGACGCAGGGACGACATCTTCCTTTTTTGAAACTTGAAGCTCAGTGCTGTGATTCCACTCTGACTGCCTATTGATTTTGCTTGTGACATTCGGCTGGTCTGGAAATTGCCCTGAGATCCCAGGCGCACCGAAGTCCTCCTCAAGGTCCCATGTGCTTGGGTTTAGCTCAGTGGATCCCAACACTACCCCAGATCAGAGGGTGATCTGGGCACCCTCTGATTCCCAAGACATTTGGCAATGCCTGGACATAACTTATCCTTGTCATAAACAGAGGGATGTGAGTGGGCAGAGGCTGGAGTGCTGCTATGCACCCCATAATCACAGGCAGCCTGCTTAGCAGAGAACTGGCCAGCCCTAGGGCCGGCAGCGCTGGGGCTGAGGAACCCTGCTGGAAAAAGTCAAGAGAGGGCACCGCAGGGCAGCTGAGGCCGAGCATGGTGGCCCGTGGCTGTGATCCCAGCACTTTGGGAGGCTGAGGTGGGAGGATCAACGGAGCCCAGGAGTTCGAGGCTGCAGTGAGCTAGGCTGACACCACGGAACTCCAGCCTGGGCAACAGAGCAAGACTCTGTCTCAAAAAAAAAAAAAAAAAAAAAAGGCAGCTGACCCCCTCGTGAAGTCCTTCTCGGCAGAAGAAAACCGCACCTCACAGCAGGGATCACAGACCACCTGAGATGTCAGGCTGTGAGACCTCACCTTCAACACTAACAGTAGGGACGAAGAGATCCATGACTCCCCAAAATTCACTGGTGAGAACGTACAGGGCTGTTTTGGCAGCAGGAGCTGGGGAGCGAGCAGGTCCGTGGGGTCTGCAAACGTTTCGGATCGTGGAAATCCCCCCACCTCCCCACGCTTGCCCCGCCCTGCTCCCGTGTCGCATTACGCGTTCCGTTTCTCACTCAAAGGATCGTCAGACCTTTCCGGAATAACGAATTCCCCTCTCCAAAGTAAATACGGGGTAGGTGGAGACAGGCTGGAAGGGACGCGGCTCTCTTAAGGAAGGGCCAATGCCACGGTTTGCTTCTTGAGCTTGTAGAAGATGCTCATCCTCACAGCTGTTCACGTCATCTGCCGTGACCTGAGTTGACCCGCGTTGACAGGGTGTGACCTGCGCCAGGCACGAATGAATTGCTTCAGCTACCCCGTCCTAGACTGGAAAGCACGCGGTGAACAAGCAGCCAGGGACATGCCTGCGCTTGCCCAGACGCTGACCGGAAGCCTGCTGCTAAGAACATGACGTCACTTGGCCCCTCGGTAAACACGCACATAGACGCGCCACACTGGAGCAAGTCAGCGAGCGGACGCCCGGCCTGCGGCAGCACCTCTGAGCCCTTCTCCTCGAGCAGCCCGTGTGCTCGGCTAACGCTAACGAGCAGATCCCGGGTAGCAGTCGAGACAGAGAGACACTGGGCGATTCGGGGATTCAGGTGGAGTTCGGCTGTGCCAGCGGTCGGTTACCTGCTTTGAGACGCCGAAACTGCGCCCTGTAAACACCTCTCCTCTGCCAGCCGGTGCCGCGTCAGGCTTCGTGCACGAGGACGCTGCAGAGACAGGCGAGGCGCGGGCGCACGCAGGGGAAGGGCGCACCAGGGCTTCTCTCCCGGGGAGGGCTGGGGTCCTCCAAGCCGTGTCCCACCGCAGAGTGCGGGGAGCGGGGCGGCGCTTGCTCTGCCACCCGAGCGCTGCTTCCTGGGGACCAGTTAGTTCCAGCTGCAGGCGCTCGCTGGGGACTCGCGGCCACCTGGTGGGAGGTTCTGTGGCCCAGTTCTGCTCCTCCCGCGCCCCCTGCGGAGCTGCTCAGGCGGTGGGCAGGCTGCTTCTCAGACCAGCCACGGCCACGGCCTGTGTTGACACGTCCGCCGGTGCGTGACCCGGGGCAGGCGCGGCTCTCCAGCCAGGGCTGCGCCTCAGGCTCGGGGGCGAGGTCTCCTCTTCCAGTTCCCGAGTCCTTCCTCGTCCACTGTCCCTGGTGCACAGAGCTGGACGCTGCTGCCCACACGTGCGATTCCCGACTCCTCGGGCTCCCCCATACCGACTTTTATTAGCTAAAAACATGTTTAAACTGTCCCTGTTCGAGGAGCTGCTGTGATTTCTGTCTCCTGACAGGGCCCGGACAGACGCAACGCCTCCCCACCTACCTCGTTAAGGGAGTAGACGCGTGAACCCGTCAGGCTTAAATGGACAGTGTGTTTCCCAGTCCTGTTCCTGGTGCTCTGTCTCCCAGGGCTGGGTGTTCCCTGTGACCGGGTCAAAATGGAAACGGAACTAAGACTGGAAACACGGACGCACAGTAGCATAGCTCGAGAGAACTCAACAGACCCGAATGGAAGGGATGCTCTGGACAGAGCAGCTCGGGGACCAAAACCAGCACGTGGTTCCCGGACGGCCGAGAGCCGGGCAGGGCCGCTTCCCCGCTCAGCACGTAAGGCCGTCCTGCGGAGTCCGGCGGCAGCGGAAGCACTGTGCAGAGGGGACACGCTATGCTGGCTGCCCCTCGCTGTCAGCTGCCTGGGCCGCCCCTGGGGGACGTCCGCGAGTCTGCTCAGCAGGCACTCCGAGCACCCTGCCCGCTGTAGTGGGGGCGCGAGGTCAGGATCGCTGTGCTGCCTCTCTGGGCTCCCGTCTCTGGCCAAGCACAACGAGCTGGGACCCTCGGTGCCCCGCCAAGCCTGCGGCCGTCTCTCACGCGCCCGCAGGAGGCCCCTGGGAAGCTGCGCAGATGTGCACACGCAGGGCTAGGGCATGTGTCCGCTGCAAATGTAAACGCTGCCTGTTTTGTTCTGTTTTCTGTTTGTTTAATAATTGATGAGAACGGCCCGTCAATGGAGACTGCTCTCGTCCCCTGCACCCACCCGTTCCCTGCTCTGCTCCCTGCGCCTCCCGCTGCGCCCTCAGGGCACCACCGTCCTTGCTGACAAACAACCCCCTCTTCCCTCCAGCTTGACCTAAGCTTGCCCCTTGACCCCCAGGGGTGGAGGATGACCCCATGGTCAGGAGGGGGCCTGGCGTCCCCCTCTGCAGCCGCCTCCGGTTCGCTTTGCCCACCCTGACCTGGGCCCCGCTGCCTGCACGGGGGGCTGTCCTCACCGAGGGGCACTCTGGAAACCGCAACGGCTACCATGAGGTCTTCTTCCTCCCCCTCCCAAGCCCCGGCCGCCCTCCTGCCGCCTCCTCGGCCTGTCCCCTGGTCGCCACCCGCCCCTGCTCCGCAGCTGGGCTCCCAAGCACACTCACACCGGGTCCACGCCAACAGCTCCTGCCAGAGGCCACAGCGGACACCTCAGTCCTTGATGTCTCTGTTTTGTACTCTCTTCCGGTCCCACACTGAGGGCCCAGCCCCTTCTCATTAATGTAAATCAAGGCACATCTGCAGAGACAGCCAGTTCCTCTCGCTTCTAGGATCCCTGGAGAAGGGGCTGGAAGCCGGTGGGAAGCACAGAGCGTGGGCCTCAGACGTGCCGCCAGGTCTGATTCCTGCTCCCGAGACGGCTCTGCTACTCAGCAGGAGGCGGCCATGGGCAAGCTGCCCTACCTCACTGCGCCTCAGTTTATCTACCTGTGAAATGGGAGTGACAACGCTAGCTCCCTCTTAGGGCCACTGAGAGCATTAAATGGACGCTCTGAGCTGGCTACAGGAAGCTCCCGTGAGGGTTAGCTTAGCTGGCACCATTACCATCATCATCGTCGTCATGACCTCAGTGGGAGCCAGTGCCAAGGAAACTGCAGAAATGGCTGCTGCGCCTAGAGCTCCATTCGCGTGACCAACCCTGTTCTTGTCCCTGTGCGGGGCCTCTTCCCGGGGCTTTGCCCTTCCTGGGACCCGTCTCCACGTACACTCGGGCCTGGTGTTTGCTTAGTGGGGACGAGACAGACGCACGGAGCTAAAGGCGCTGGTTGTCAGGGCAGTGAGGTGGCCTGTACCCCCCCGCCCCACCCCCGACCCTGTCTCGTCACGGCCACAGCGCCAGGCTCCGGGGCCCTGTGGGGGACGCAGGTCAGCTCTGCTCTGAAGCCTCTCCAGGCCCGGCAGACACGGGGACCATCCTGGCCTTCAGCCCCGAGGGCCTGTGGCTTCTGCCCCCGCAGCACTGTCCTGCCCGCCTCCCTCTACCTGCCTGTGTCCCCTGCCTCGTCTCGGACTGTGCCCTTCTCTGGGCGGGGCCGGGCTCCCCGCTCTGTCCTGCAGTGAATCCGCAGCACTTGGCGCTGCAGGCCGCTGAGTTCGTCAGCGTCTCTGAGTGAGTCCGGACTAGGTGTCTTTGCACAGGAACCCTCAGCAGGCGGCAAGGGTCTCCCCACACCCAGGTGGGGCAGCCAGACAGAGAAGGTTCTCAGCGAGGCCGTGGGGAGCTGGTGCTCTCTGGGAGTCGGAGCTCCCCGGCTGAGCAACCGCCTCCGGGCTTCTCCCTCCTGAAACAGGCGACTGCGCTTCTAAACTCAGCTTCACGGAACGACGAGGCGAGGTCAGGTAAGAGCTGCACTTGGGACCACAGCCAGGTACCCGGGACTGATGCTGGAGGGGCCAGCTGGCCCCAGGGGGCAGGGCCACACCAGGGGGCAGGGGAGGCTGAGCCCCAGGCCCTCGGGCTGGGCGGGTGGTGGGGGGACCTGCGGCTGTCCCAGGTGGAGGTGGGCAGGGGTGGGCGGCAAATGCACCTCGAGGGCTAGGCTGGGGACTGCGCGGCCTTTCTCACGAGCCTGACAGACAGGTGGCTTAAATGAAGCTTTCACCTTGCCACACGGGCATTTGGATGTTGGGGTCCAGCTTCCTGCTCACCCAAGAAAGTCCAGTTCTGCACAGAAAAGGCCTGTGGGCCACACTGTTGGGCATCACCCAGTGACAGCCCCGAGAGGGAGAGGGAGAGGGAGAGGGAGAGGGAGAGGGAGAGGGAGAGGGAGAGGGAGAGGGAGAGGGAGAGGAGAACGGAAGAGCACAAGTCAGAACTCAAGTCCCTCCTCCCTGTG
>CAUYSK010107768.1:0-47073 GCA_963575035.1 Avahi laniger | reverse complement strand
GAGAAGCACGCGATGCGGAGGAAACGTGAGTGTACGCGGCACAGAAAAGCCCGCGAGTCTGTAGCCATTGCTCCTCTGACTGTCTTCTTGGCATTTCAGGGCAAGCACCGAGGAGCGCGTCGGGGTGTCCACTGGCGAGCTCGCTCCCGCGGGGGAGACGACTGGCCCCCGGGCAGAGGCGGTGCCGGCGCGGGCGGGACGCCAGAGGACGAGGACGACCCCCCCGCAGAACTGAGCCTCCTTGCCGGCAGCCGTGGCTCCCGCGCTCGCGGGGGGCGCCCGTGCAGTCTGCGTTCCAGGGAGAGGCTGCGGAGGGGCCGAGGGGCCTCGGCAGCTGCGCATCTGCCACCCTGGGAGGGGACGCCCACGGCCGCCTTCGGGGAGCGGGAGCAGCGCTCAGGGCGCCCGCTCCTCCCCGGCAGCCGCGGAGAACCTCGGGGCTCCCCGACGCGCCTGCAGAGGCGAGAGGAGCCCACAGCCCACGCCTGGAGGGCTCTGCCTCTGCACTCTGGAGATCTCGACCTCAGCACTTTTGACATTTGGGGCCGGGTAGTTCTTCGTTGCGGGCCGTTCTGTGCATCGAAGGATGCTTAGCAGCATTGCAGGCCTCTACCCACTGGGTGCAAGCAGCGCGCCACCCCTGGCCCCCAACTCCAAATTGTGACAATCAAAAATGCCTTCAGACATTCCGAAATTTCTCCCGGAGTAGAGTGGGAATCAGTTGAGAGACACTTAGCCCGAGCCTTGGAGGCGCCTGAGCAGCTCAGACCCCACAGCGGCCACAGACCAGGAGCCGCTCCCCTCCCGGAATCCTCGCGAGAATGTAAGGCAGTGCTCGCGTTAGTTCTAAGACCGCTTCTTTCAGAGAGGGTTGGTTCCAAGTTAATTTCTGACATATTTAGACATAGATTTATTAGTTTTTGAATTAGTTTTAGTTGTTTTCAGTTTTTTTAATTTTTAGTTTTATTAGTTAATTTTCATTTATTTTTAGGTTTCTAGTTACTTAATTTTATAGCTTTAGTTACCAGTTTATAATTATTTTATTTTCAAGGTTATTTAGTTTTTAATTGTTCATTTTCAGTTATTTATGTATATTTTGTTTTAGGAATTATAAGTTTTCAAATTATTAATAATTCACTTAGAATTTATTTTTAATTATCTTTACAATTATTATCTGAGTTATTTATTTTCCTAATTATTCCATTTTTAGTTATTGGAAGTTTTGAGCTATTTATTTTTACAGTTACTTATTTGACTTTTAAAAATTCACTGGAAGTTTTTTAAATTACTGTAGACTTATTTATTTCCAGAGTGAAATGTTTTTAGTTATTTTAAGGGGTTTTCCCCTAGTTATTTAGTTTTAGAGTTTCTTATGTTCACAGGTATTTTTTTTCAGTTATTTTAGATTCTGAGTTGTTTAATTTTATATCTATTTATTTTTTTGAGTTATTATATTTGGTTTTTAATTCTTGCATTTTCAGAGTTATTTCATTGTTGAACATTATATTTTCTGAATTTTTTATTTTCAGAGATATTTAGTACTTGAATTATTTTCAAAGTCACCTATTCTCAGTTATTTCTTTTCAGTATGTCTTTGCCATTTAAAATTTTTTTCTGTTCTTTATTTTTATTTATTTCATTTTTAGATTTGTTTTCAGAATTATTCAGAGTCAGAATTACTTGGTCTATCTGTCAGGGTTCAATCAGGAAACACTATATCAGTTATTTTAACAGAGAGAATTTAATATTAAGAATTATTACCCAACTATTGGAAAACTAAAAAGGCAATAAAAGATGATATTGAAGTGTCATGGATATTTCAACTGCAAGAAGTAGTTACCACCCCAAGAGCTAAGAGAACAAAGAGAAGAGGTTGGGATTATCAAAACTCAGAAGCTTGGAGGTGGCCGCATGGCTGGGGGTTAGTCCACAGAGGAGGAGGTACTGCTGATGGCAGAGGTGGCTCAGGGGCTCGGGGTCTAGGAGCTGGATGCAGAACTCTGAGGAGGGACCAGCCCAGCCAGCGTCTCTGAAGTGGACATCATGAGGCTGCTTGTGGGAGTGTTGGAGAAATGGCAAACTGGAACCCAGTGCTGCTACTGGAACGAACTGTCACTCTCAGGGTGAAGACTAGGGAAATGCTGACCGGAGCCCAGGCACACAGGAAGGAGCATGGCGTGGCCTGCCCAACAAAGCAGAGAATGGAAGAGTGGGGTGGAAGCTGAGAAATCGTGGTTCAATACCCAGCACACTTGGCATTGGAGTTACTTAGTTTTAGAGTTGGTTTTGACGTTGTTAAGAGTGATTTAATTTTAAGTTTTTACTGGGCATGGGATCTGGCTGAGTCTTTGGTTCTTGATTCATTTCTGGAATGGAGTGAGCCAGCAAACATCGGAGAGGAGTCTCATGAGACTCAAGAAAATCACTTTAGAATTCAAGAGAACAAAAATAATGTATCACTTTGTTCATAAAGAAGTGCTTTGAATAGGTGGCCGAAAAAGGGCAGAGACTATTAGGGAGGGACTCCTCCAAACAATTGTCCAGCGGTGTTCTGTGAAAGTTTTCAAAACTGTAAGCTATTTGTGGGGCTGCCTTCTCCCATTCCCTTTCCTAACAACAAAATTTTTTTCTTGATGGAGTGTGTTTCAAATCTGTAGACTATTTATTTGCACAATAAAATAAAGCTCTTTTCAAATCTATAATCTGTAATCTTAGATTCTTCCACCTGCATTATTTTTCAGCCTACGTTATTCCAATTTGACCGTAAGAATGTTTATGTGTGTATGTATTCACTCCTTCAACATCTGTTTCCTGAGCACTCCTCTATCCTAAAGAAGGTTCTGGCACCAGGAAAGACCAGGGATGAGTGAGAAACTCTTAGTCCAGTGGGGGAGACAGACATGAGAACATAATCACAACACAACATGACAAATATTCTGGGGGCACAGAACATTGTCAGTGACTCTTCCTGATGTAGTCAGGGAAGGGGTGACATCAGAGAGGGGCCTTATGGAGTGAGTGTTTTCTCCCGGTGGAGAAGGGCACCCTGGCTGGGGAAATACCGTGTGCTCAGGCACAGGGACATGAAGGAGCCATGCACGGCAGGAGGATGAGTTGACGGGCTGCTGGGCCACAGGATTCAGTTTAGTGCCTTAAGGCACTAACCTTGGTGCTTGACAGATCCTGCCTCATTTGGTCCTCTGCCTGGAATGGCCTTCCCCCAAGATAACCTCCTGGCTCACTCCCTTACCTTCTCCAGGGCTTTGCTCAAATGTCACTGCACTAGTCAGGGCAATAAATACAAGGAAGATGAGGGAGAAGTGCTTTCCTCCATCCAGGTCTCAGGAACTTTCTATGGAGGTTCCATTACCTAGGCATGATTGATAAAACTTATTGGCCCTTGGTGATCGAACTCACCCTCCAGCACTTCTCCCTTCCTAGAGGTCAGGGGGTTGGGTTGAGATTTAATCACATGGTTGGTTCCTCAGGAAACAGCCCCCATCCTGAAGCTATCTAGAGTGTTCCTCTTCCCCCAACAACAAAGAGTCACCTCATTACGATAAATTCAAGTATGGTTAAAAGGGACTTGTTATGAATAACAAAAGCACTCCTATCACCTCTATCATTCAGGAAATTCCAGGCGTTTTAGAAGCTCTTGTGTCAAGAATCTTGGACTAAGATCAAATATTATAACAAGAGAATCTCCTCAATCATTATAAGTTTTAGTAATTTGAGGGTTTTTTTTTTCTTTCTTTCTTTTTTATTTTTTTAGAAACCAAGTCTCACTATGTTGCCCAGGCTGGACTCAGACTTCTGGGCTCAAGAGATCCTCCTACCTCAGCCTCCTGAGTAGTTATGACTACAGACACACATCACTGCACCCAGATAATAATTTGAACTTTTATCTCTTCCCCACCCAGCCCCTCCCCCCGGCCCCATGTTAATCTAGCTAAAGCTTTATCTGTCTTATTCATCTTTTGAAAGCACCAGCTTTTGGGTCATAGAAGGAGTGGGGGAAAGCCAACTTTTGGGTTTATTGATTTTTTTTCTCTATTACTTTTATATTTTCAGTTTTATTTAATTCCATTCTAATATTTATTATTTTTTTTTCTTCTACTTCCTTTGGGTTTAATTTGCTCTTCTTTGTCTTGTTTCCTGCAGTGGGAATTTAAGTTATTCACTTGAGATTTTCTTTTTAAATATAGGCATTTACACCTAGAAATTTTCCTCTAAGCACTGGTTCAGCTGCATCCTCTAAGTTTTGATATATTGTGTTTTATTTTCATTCATCTCAAATTATTTTCTAATTTCAATCATGATTTCTTCTTTGACATATAAGTTATTTAGGAGTTTTAAAGTTTAATTTCCCTACAGATTTGAGTTACTATCTAATGGCCTTTCATTTCTGTCTGAAGGATTCTCTTTAGTGTTTCTTGTAGGGCAGATTTGCTGGTAATAAATTCTTAGTTTTTGTTTATTTGGAAATGTCTTAATTTCTTCTTCAATTTTGGAAAATAGTTTTGTGGATACAGAATTCTTGGTTGGCTGAAAATCTTCTTCTTTCAGCACTTTTAAAGAAATGATTAGGCCATGATAAAGGATTAATGCTATTATGGTGGGAGTGGGTTAGTTATCCTGGGAGTGGGTTCCTGATAAAAAAGGAGAAGTTCAACCCCATTTTTCTCACTGACTCTTACACTCTTATTCACCATGTGATGCGTTTCACCATGGTATGACCGTCACCAGATGCACCATCTTGGACTTCCCAGCCTCCAGAACCATGGGCCAAATAAACACTTTTTCTTTATAAATGACCCAGTCTGGTATTCTGTTACAGCAGCAGAAAACAGACTAAGACATCCATTACCCAATGAATGGTACTACAGACTGAATCGTGTCCACTCAAAATTCGTATGTTGAAGCCCTAACTCACAATGTGATGGCATTTGGAGTTGGGGCCTTTGGGAGATAATTAGGTTTAGATGATTTCATGAGAGTGGGGCCCTTATAATGGGATTAGTGCCCTTATAAAAAGAGACACAAGAGAGCTGCTCTCTTTCTCTCTCCACTATGTGAGGACACAGCAAGAAGACAGATATCTGCAAACAAGGAAGAGAGTCCTTGCTAGAGCCCAACCATGTTGGCACCCTGATCTCAGACTTCCAGCCTCCAGAACTGTGAGAAAAATTCTGTTGTTTAAGTCAACCAGTCTATAGTATTTTGCTATGGCAGCCAGAGCGAGCTAAGACAAATGAATAAACAAAATACAGTGTATCCATATGATGAAATGTTATTCACCATAAAAAGAATGAAATACTGATACATGTTACAACATGGATGAACCTTGAAACATCATACTAATTGAGAGAAGCCAGAAATAACAGACCACATATTGCATTATTCCATTTTTATAAAACGTCCAGAATAGGCAAATCCATAGAGAAAGAAAGTAGATTAGTGATTGTCAAGGGCTGGAGGAGGTGGGGCAATAGGAAGTGATTGCTAGTGGGTACAGGATTTCTTTTTGGAGGTGATAAAATGTTCTGTAATGAGATAGTTGTGGATATGCTGTTTCACAACTTTGTGAATACAGTTTAAAAAGAAAACACTGAATAGACCCATTAACATGGGTGAATTTTCTTTTATGTGAATTATATCTCAATTTTTAATGGGCAAAATATTTCACTGGACACTTCACTAAAGAAGATATACAGATGGCAAAATTCATACGTAAAAGTGCTCAACATCATTGGTTGATAGGAAAATTTAAATTAAAATCACAATGAGAGACCAGTATACACTGATAAGAATGTCTAGAATTTAAAAAACTGATAATATAAAGTATTGGTGAAGATGTGGAACAACTGGAATTCTCATACCCTGCTAGTTGGAAATAAAATTGTGCAACCACTTTGGAAAATAGTTTGGCAGCCTCTTCAAAAATTAAGTGTACATCAAACATATGATCCAGCCACTCGTATGTATTTACCCAATGCAAATAAAAGCCTGTGCCCATACAAAGTTTTGTACTTGAATGTTCATCATAGTTTTATACATAATAACAAAAAACTGAAACAACCCAAATGTCCATCATCAGGTAAATTGATAAATTTTGGCATATCTATAAAATAGAATATTCTATCAGTCAAGGTTCAACCAGACAAGCAGAACCAGTAGAATACAGATGTATATATTTATTACAGGGAAAATTTGTTACAAGGAATTGGCTGTGTGATTGTTGGGGCTGGTTAAACAAATCCTAAATACACTGGGTAGGCAGTTAAGAAGGGAGGAGCATGAGCAGGCTGGAAACGCATAGGCCAGGTGTTGTTTCCTGGGGAAGTAGGCACATAGAATTTTGGGAGTGATGAAACTATTTTGTATCTTGATTGTGTTGGTAGATATAGACTCTGTATTTGTCTAAACTCACAGAACTGTACACCACAAAGAGTGAATTTTATGATAAGTAAATTTAAAAATAAAATTTTAGACACTAGATATATATATGTTAATACAGAAGAATCCATTGATAAAGAAAATATATTACATAAAAATACCTTACAAAATAATCATATTTAACTGAGAGAAATATAAATCCTATATATGTCTATGAATAGATAGAATTTCTGGAAAGATACATAAACAAATTAGCAATGGTTAACTGCTGAGTGGGACAAAAGGCTGGGGGCAGGGGGTGCCGGGAGCAAAAGGGATGGAGCAGAAATTTTACTCTTGACTTTATTCCATTCTGTAGTGTTTTTGTTGTATATCCACCTGTCATGTTTAACAACAATTATTTTATGATTTTCTTTGTGTTAAATTAAAATGGAGACCAGGCCTGAAGAATCCTGGAGCAGACCAAGCTGGTTAGGCCTCATAAATGACCTTAACCTTGCTTGGTTTGCAAACATACATGGAATTTAAGTTGGGATATTCCTGGTAAATACCTATATTAGAGAAGAATGAAACTTAAGACTAATCAGAAGCTGCCAACTAACTTAGGGTTATATAACTCAGAACTTTTCAGCAGAATAGACCAAATAAAACAACTGTATAACCGTAAGCAATCAAATATTTTCTTTGCTTTATTTCCATGTTCTCCCTATAAAAACCTGTCCCTTGTAGTTCTTTGGCAGAGCCCCTAAACTACTTCCAGTTTGAAGCTGCCTATTTGGGCAAATAAATTCTTTAAAAATTTGATTGTGCCTCAGTTTACCTTTTAACAGTTAGAAACTATAAAAATGGGGAAGAAAAGCAGAGAGCATAGATACTGGGCTTACATCTTTGTCAGTAAATCACCTTTGCTACTATTAGGTACTGGAACTCCCCCTGTGTATGTCACTGTCCCCCCAAAAATCATCTCAAAATAATTCACAGGCTACACTTTAATGTGCCGTCTATGAAATAACTTCTAAAAATAAAGCTCCATGTTGGGTTGTTTGAGTTCAATTAATTTAGCTCCTCATAGAAGAAGCTGTCAGCCACCACATACTGTGATTCCTATCCCTGAACTTCTTAGAGACATGTAGATTAGCTAAGGATTCTACGGCTTAACAATACTAAAATGTTGATATTAGTGTCTCATAAAAAGGAGCAGAGTTTTCAGGATTTGAAAGATGCCTTCAAAGGCCCCAGGAACCTGGCAAATGTTTTGCTGGTTAACGGGCAGTGTGTAAGTTCAGTATCCTGACTCCAGCTGCTTCTGAAACTCCCGGCTGTGGCATCTATCCTTTAGTCAAAGGCAGGAGTCCACAGAAACAGGCTCAAGACTCTGATCTTCTAAGCCCCTGCTCAGGAGATTGGTTCCAGACATCCCCCAGGAAACGCTGACTAGATCAGTGGATGGGCCTTCTCCTCCCAAAGCCACTGGGCCCTTACCAATGTCAGGCTAACTACCCGCTTCCATATGCAACTTCCTCCTTCAAGGCCTTCAGAACCCCTGTGTGCTCCTAAGTTGAGACTGGACTCCTCTGTCTGGCTTTTTCAGCCTCTCCAACTTGACACTACCTGGACCTTTCAACCATATTCCCACTGCTTCCCAGTAACCTCCAGTCAAGCATGTCACTGCTCTTGAGAGTTTGCTCCTTGTGGGCCAATGGAAAGGACAAAGGCTTCAGGGCCACACAGATCATAATGCAGATTTTAGCCTGTTGCATGATGTTGGGTGGTTTGATTTCCACATCAGCAAAGTGGGGATTTTTTTAAAAAATCTACCTCATTTGCCAGGCATGGCGGCACATAACTGTAGTCCCAGCTACTCAGGATGCTCAGGCGGGAGGATGGCTTGAGCCCAGGTGTTTGAGGTTGCTGTGAGCTATGATGATGCCACTGCACTCCAGTCTGAGCAACTCAGTGAGACTCTGTCTCAAAAAAAAAAAAAAAAACCTGCCTTAGGTTTTTGAGGAAGTCAAGGTCACAGGTGCTGCGGAGCTGCAGTCTGCGCACTCCTGCTCCTGACTTGTGGCTATTCGCTCTTGCTGAGAAACAAGTAGGTCAGGAAACCAGAAGGACACCCATGGAACAAGAGGAGGTGATTCACCAAATTAGAATTACCCTAATCAGCCACGGCATAAAATCCCCAGAGAAGGGGGGTGCTGACTTGATCAGATGTGCAAAGGAAAAGAATCTCAAAGTGAAAGACCGATTCGGATGCCTACCAAGACTGAGAATCACTACAAGAAAAATACCTCGTGGTGCTTTCTACGAGATGGAATGCGTTCCAGGTGAGAATCCACAAGCACCTCACTGATTTGCACAGTCTTTCTGAGATTGTAAAACAGATTACTTCCATCGTATTGACCCAGGGGTCAAGGCTGAAGTTACCATTGCAGATGCTTAAGTCAACTATTTTAATAAATTATCAGTTGTTTAAAAATAAATAAAAATAAAATAAAAACCTGCCTGTAGAGTTACCATATGCATTACACTTTGTCAGGTGCATAGTAGGGTTTCCTTATATGGGAACTACAGTACTAGTAGTAGTATTGCTGTTCTCCAACTATTCAGATACTCTGTGGCCTTCAAAGCCTGTCCAATGTCCAAACACCATGAAGTCATCTCTGACTATTCCAATCTTCATCTAGTGTGGCTCTAAGAGCAAACAATTGATCTCTGGCTATTATCGTACATTAATAAATATTGCTCCTCAAGTAGGCAGTAAGCAAGTTAAAAATATATATTATATTCTAGTCTAGAATGCCCTTCAGCAGTAGTACAGCATAGTGCTTAAAGTCTTAGGCTCTCAAGCCAGATAGGATTCATGGCCCAACTTCTTCATTTATTACCTAAGTGACTCTGGGCAACTCACTTGACCTCTCTGTGCTCAGTTTCCCCGTCTGCAAAATGGGACAGCAATAACAACAGTGCCCACATACAGTGGCTGTGGGGATTAAATGGAATAAGAAGAGTGCCTGGCACATTGTATCCAATTAATTATTGTCTGTGAATAAACTGACTCAAAGACCAGAAAGCAAGTGGTCGCTGAAATTAAGTTCTTTGGCACAAATTAACCCTCACCTTTTACCACAAAAATTTCATTTTGAAACACTGCAAGCTTTGCTAAATTTACTTGATTAGGTTAGTGTTTGGAGCAACATGGTAGGATAACATAGATATAACCAAAGATAGTTTTCAGAAAACAATCTGAGACTAGGTTGAAGGCCTAAACCCATTAATCAGGCGGGTATCCTAATATACTGCCTAAGTGTATACTCCTCACTCCGATTTGCAGCCGGGAGAGAGAGACCATCACTATTTTGTCTAATTAACAGAGGAAGGAGATAAAACATTTAAAAAAAAAAAGCTTGCCTGTCAAATATATTGAGTATTTTCTGTTTTCCAGGAGCTTCTGGTCTGTAAAAACCACCTGGGAGTAGGCATTACTATCACCAATTAACAGCAGAAGAAACTGAGGCTCAGAGAGGTTACTCAAGGTCACACAGCTGCCAACTTGGCAGGGCCAGGTTCAAACCCACGTCTCCCCGACTGCCGAGCTCAGGCACATCCTGCTTCCCACACTCCGAGGTCCCCAGGGGGAGGCGGCCGTGGGCATGGAGCCAGCGGGACTCCTCAGACCCTCTATGAATAAGCCAGAGGCAGCGTGCTCCCGACTCGTTTGAAGACTCCTGCTCACCTCGTGACTAAGGGACTGGTCTTATCATGGCTGAGAAGGGTCTCTAGGTTTCTAGAAATGTACCGAAGCAGTTAGAGAAAAGAGATCTAAGTTAGGAGAGGAGGAAGCTGGCGCTGCCACGGACCCCGCCCGCCTCTTGTGGAAATGATCTTCCCCTGGGCCCGGCCGGCCCGCCCCTCACGAACGCCGAGGCCACTTGTGGTTTCCCTCCCCACTCAGGGACCACTTGGGCGGGCTTTTCAGCTACTTCATAACCCAAGTGACTTCCCTTTCTCTGCCACAAGTGACTGAGGACCAGAAAGCTGCGTCTTCCTGGGCGATCCGGCGACCTCCGACTGGCCATGTTCCGACAGCTCTCCGCAGTGGTGGCGCTCTTCACGTCCCTGGCCGGTGAGTGAGACGCAGAGCATCCTCTTAAATCTAAACGCATTCTGGTGCCCCGACCGAGACGAGACAGGACAGCCTCTGGATACGGCTTCAGCTACTGTGGGCGCTTCCTCGGCAGCGTCTCCTCCCTGCTATCTTTCACCGGTGGGACACACCTTCCCTTTTTCCAAGAGCTTTCACAGTTTGGACTTGCTTTCTGTGAGTTAGGCAGAATAAGCGTCAGCCTCAGAAGACAGTGACACTGTCCTTGGTTTCCAAGTGGGTTCTGGACACCTTATCAGGCAGTTTGTAAAAATCACTTAGTTATAAGAGATGGAGAACTGAAGCGGGGCTTACAAATGGGATCCGTGCTTTGTTATCTAGGAAAAGCAATTATGTCTCACTTTTCCTGGTGGGTATGCTGTGTTCTATTATATAAACGGTGAACTGTGAGGATGCATCAGATGTGGTCTGACAGATTGTGCCATTTTAGAAAGGTGTAAGCCAGGTGTCAAAGATTTAAAAAAAAAAAAATCCCGTTGCATTTCATATTCAAGACGTCTTCTGGGTGATTATTTTATGTCCCAGCCCCTTGCTTTCACCAGGGCATCTTCTCCCTCAGACATTGAGTCCTCCTGGGTGCTGTTGTTCTGTTCCTGTTATCAAGTTTGCTGGTCGGTTCAAAATTCCTTCTAGAACAACTGAACTGAACGTCTTAGAGAACCATCTCCGTCCACGCTGCCCTGCTAACACGCTCAAATGGGGGACGCACTGGCCCTTGGTTGTAACAGGAATGTTATGAATGTTATCAAAGCTGCGTGAAGGGTCGTGCCAAGCTGCCATAATCCAGGATGTTTTTCCTTGTGCCATGCTTTCAGAATTATAGTTTCAAGTTCTTTGGGGGATAAAAGAGGAAGTCACCATTGCATTTCTCCAGGCAAGCAAATAAAAAAGCAAAAGAATCTCAGTCTGGCAGTAACCCACAGTGGTGCCCGTGAGCACTGTGGCTGACGGAGACAGATGGGTTCAGAGCACGATGAGCATTGATACACGCAAGGGCAAGTGAGAGGAAATGCCCACGTCTCCCTGTCCCGTCTGAGCTGCACATTCTTAAAGGTGAATGGAGTGAATGAAGCGTGAGAGGTTTTCCCCAGAGGTGAACCGCTCCCCGGGGCAGGTCAGTGTTGCATGGCCTTTGAAGGGTCACACACAACTGGATTGAGACCCTTGCACTGCCCTTACCAGCCGGGAGACCTTGTCCACATCACTCACCTTTCAGGTGCTCAGTTTCCTTACTGAAAAATGGGGGAAATAATATCCTCCCCAGGGGTGTCGGGTCGACAAATGAGACGGCGTCTGTGCAGCAGTTGCTATAGCACTTTTGCTCGGTTATGTCAATCCCATGCTCGTATTTTTCTCTCTGGTCCCTCTTCCCATTTGCCTTCACAGCCTCCCATCTGTGAGCCCCTTCTTCACTCAGCACAGGGGGCTCGTCAGCACATGGTAATAATGACGGCCACCACCTGCTGGCGCTTTCTGTGTGCCAGGCACATTCTGAATGCCTTCATCCACACAGCAGATGTGTAGGTACTGATATCGTCTCCGTTTTACTTGTGAGGAAATGGAGGCACAAGGAGGTGAAATAACTTGCCCATGGCCCCATAGCTAGTAAGTGACAGAGTTGAACTTTGAACCAGAGTTTGCGCCCTTGGCAGCTAAGCTATGTGCTCTATACATACTTCTACTTGCCTATATCAACTCATTTAGTCTCATAACCCTGAAAAGCAGGTGCTGCCTTTATCCCCGTTCTACAGATGAGCGTGCTGAGGCAGAGGCAGGGCCAGGAATTGCTCGTGGTCTCCCAGTTAGTGAGTGGCAACCCTGAGACTGGCATACAAGAAGTCAGGCTTTTGGGTTCATGCTCTGCACTGCTGCACTACACGGCCCTGTGTGCACAGAGTGAAGAAATATCCACTGAATTGGGAATGAGCAAAAGCCATCACACATTTTGCTAGGAAAGACACAGCCTCTAGGTAAATGAGCTGGGTAATCTTTATCCAGTCACTTTGCTTTCCTAGTCTCAAATTCCTCCCCCAGAAAATGATAGGATTTAAGCTTGTGTCAGTAAAGTTTAGGTTCAGCTGCACAAAAGAGACAAGTGCAAAATAACAGTGGATTCAACAAGATAGATGTTTGTTACTGTCTCATGTGAAGTCCAGAAGACTTCAGACCAGTTCTAGTGTGCAGACACATCACTGGGGAGCCAACATCCTATATGTGACTTCTGCAAGGTCCCCTCATAGTTCTAGATGATTGCTAAGGCTCCAGCCATCACATACATATTGACTCTCTGCTGTGCCTGGAGGTACTTGGCAAGATGCTGGGGGCTAAACTTTGGGTTCCCTGAGCCTGGATGTGGCTAGTAGGCTCTGGTTGCTCCTGCCTGTGCTCTTCAGAGCTCTGCAAATGAAGTGTAGTCTCTAAGGCCTGCCAGGCCTGCTCTCTGCTGGCCTTCCCACATCTGCCTCCCCCACACCCTCCTTATTTTCCTATCATGCTGACCCCCTTGCTGTTCTCCAAACATATGAGGATTCGAAGCCCCCGTGCCCTTGCACAAACTCTTCCTTCTGTCTGAAACCCCATCTACTCTCTCATCTGCCTGAAGAGTTTCTCCTTGTGCCAGATTCCCCACCCCGCCCGACACTCCCCATAGCACCTTGGTATTCGATAATAACACTTGTCACACTGAGGAGTGTGGTCTACTTAAGTGTCTGCCTCACAGCTCTTTGAGAGCCTCCCCCCAGTGCCTGGCATGGATCCTGCCCCAGGGGAGGCCTCTACATACCTGTTTCCATGCTGCAGGGAAACCAAGCAAAGGCTGTCCAGGAAGGGACTCACTGTCAGGGAAATACCTAGAGAAGATCCCTTGCTGGTCGGTGACTTTCCAGGCACTGGGCAAATGACTCATTCTCCCAGTTCCTCCTGCCTGTTTTAGGGGAACCAAAACCTTCTCATGCCTCTTCCTACAGATTTCCATTTAGAGGAGTCTGAGCAATGGATCTAGTCCCTGGGGTGCTTGTTTGCTGAGTTCCCTGAATTCTGGAAAGGAGATGCTGGCGGGGGGTGGCAAATAAGTATGTGAACCCCAGTGCTATGTTCTTTGAATAGAGGGAGGGGTGAGGCAGAGTCTGAGCTATGTTCTCCTGCCCTTGCTTTTGCTCACTACCCTTTCTGTGGGTCTCAGATAGACCAGTGACCTTTACTAAACCTCTATGGGGTCAAAGGTTCTGTTTAAAAACTGAACCCAGTCAGACGCAGTGGCTCAAGCCTGAAATCCCAGCACTTTGTGAGGCCAAGGCAGGAGGATCGCTTGAGCCCGGGGGTTCGAGGCTGCAGTGAGCTGTGATTGTCTCACTGCATGCCAGATTGGGCTACAGAGCAAGACCCTGTCTCAAAAACAAAAAATTGTCACTCAATTCTGACAGAAATCAGTCATATACGTGTAGTTACATACATAGATTTTGTAAAACAGAGTATTATTTCCCAGATTTATTGAGTACTTCACAAACATACAGACTTTCTGGGGGCATACTGCAATGTTCAGCATACCTACCCCTGTCAGTTTTCCATTTAATCACCTGCCCACACTCCACAGGAAGAGGGGGAGAGGAAGGATGGGGGGAGGGAAGGAGAAGAGGAATGTGAGAACGATGTTTCTCAGACTGGTTTACTCTGTAACACCTGCGAACTTGGCACTTCCAGTCCAACCACCTGACATCCCAGCCTTCTGTCCACCACCCAAAGACACACACCATATCAAGACCCGATGGCTCCCACAAATATGTGCAATTATTATTTTTCAATTTAAAAAAGAAGAATACCCAGGCTGGGCATGATGGCTCATGAGTGTAATCCCAGCACTTTGGGGGAAGGTTGAGGCAGCAGGATCACTTGAGCCCAGGAGTTCGAGATCAGCCTGTGCAACATATAGTGAGACCTCATCTCTACAAACTAAAAATTTAAAAATTATCCAAGCATGGTGGTACGCACCTGTAGCTACTCAGGAGGCTGAGGCACTTGAGCCCAGGAAAGCGAGACCCTATCTCTAGAAAAAAAAAAGAGTATCCAATTGCTCCAGAATCATTTATTAAAAGACCATCTTTTCCCTTACCATGCATGTGTGAATCTATTTCTGGACTCTATATTCTCTTTTATTGGTTTATTTGTCTTGTACCAGTATCACACTGGACTTTTATATTACTATAATTTTATAATAAATATTTTAATCTGGTAGCAAAAATAAATAAATAAAGAGATAGCATGACTGCCATCACCTCCAGCCACCCCAGCAAGGCTCCCTACATACCAAGCACACCTTGACTGGGTACCACATATCCCCTTGGTCTGTTTAGGATGCTGTTCATTTGTGAGCAACCAAACTGTTAGGGTGGAAAGTTCACTAGGTGCTCACAGCTTGAGGAGAGAAAGATTTCTCACGCAGATATTAGGATATATAAAAGTTAAAAAGTTTATTTTGTCTACTTAGGAGGAGGGAGAGAATGAGAGTGAGATCAAGAAGGGAAAGAGAGGAAGAAAAGAGAGCAGGGAGACAGTGTGGCATCCGAAAGAAACAGAAGGGGGTGCCAGCCCTGAGGCCAAGGGGCTCCCTGGTTTTAAGGGGACAAAGAGAAAAAAAATAGTGATGGCTGTCAGTTGATAACAAAAGCGGCAGCAGGATTTCAAAGTCCAAGAGTTGGTTTCCCGGCCTTTTCTTGGAGATGGGATTATCAGGATCATCGCAGGAGATGTGACTCTGCCCTCAAGATACGGTTGAGGCTGTAGCTTGTTCTCCTGCTGTTTACTCAGGAACTCTGTAAAGGCAGATTCTCAAAAAAGTTTTAAAGAGAAAGATTTCCATCTGTTCAGCTCTTTTCAGAAGTTGTACAAAATAGAACTCTGGAGGGGTGTCTGTTAGCAGAACTCATAGGATTGATTTTTAACTGTTACTAGGAAATTACAGGATTAGGTATTTTCCTTTTATTTTTGCAAGGCTGCCCCTTTCACAAATATTCATTTTTCTTTGAGTTCATTCATCGCTACTGAGAGAAGAGCTCTAAATGCATCTTGAAGAAGTCTCCCTTTTTTAAAGGGTGTGCTACTCAGTTTAAGAAATTCTACTCAGTTGAGAAGATTCTCTATAGCTTATAAACACCAGCCATACACACTAGGATTTTAGCAAGGATATAATCACCTCTCCAAGAGAACAACAGGCAAGTGGTTTTTCAATCTCTTGGAGTTCTCTGCAGAAAGCTTTGCTTTTCACCACAAAATATTACCAGAAACCACATCTGAGAATGAATTCTCTTTCTCTGTAGTAATAGTATTAATATGAACCTAATGGGGTTCTTACTAGTTCTTGACCAAAGAACCAGCAACTCATATTTAGCCCAAATGAATTGTTAAACTAAATCTTCAACAACAGTCAGCTTCCATAACAATCTTGAAGTGACAAATCTTTCTCCAAGCCCGATTACGTGGACTTAAAGATCCTACGTGTAAGGATTTTACAAAGGTTTATGAAGTAAACCTACAGCCCATAAAATCTACAACTCTCAAGTGTCACACATTTAACCTATGCGAATAAATATTTTAGGTACAAAAGAATCTTAAATAATGACTTCAAATAACTTAATGTCGTATAATAATATGTCTTTTAAAAAGGTATCCAAGGCAATTTGAACTGATGCTTTTGTCTTTCTCATTTTGCAAACGAATTGCACAGAAAAAATTCACAGATCTTACTACTGAGCTTAAAGTTAGAACTTTTTTCTGGCAAATAATCACCATTTCAGCACACAAACCTTCAAAAGCCTCACCAAGGACCATTGTTATGAGGATTTGGTGAATTGGGGTCACCAGAGGACCGCTCCTATCCTTTCGTCCTCTGCTTTGTCTCTTCTCTCACCATTTTTCCCAGTGCCACACTCCACCTCCAGTCTCCCCCAAATCCAAGGGCAGGCTTTGATTCAGATATACAGGGGCTCAAGTCTCACCTCCAATATTCACTGGCTGTATAATTATGATCAAGTGGATTGAATTTTCTAAGCCTGAGTTTCCTCATTTAAAAGATGGATAAAGATAGTACCCACCAAAGGGTTTTTGAAGGAAGTTGGTAAAAGATGACCCTTGACCTGGGGCCTGACATGCAGGAAGTGTCCAGTAACTTGCAATTTGTATTATCATTAATATGAAAAAAGTAACCACTTAGAAATGCATCGAGGGAAGAGGGAGTTAGAAAAGGTATTTATGGATTATTTTGTTTGGATATGAACTTTAGGACTTTGTAAATACCAACACAGAATGATCTCCTTTTCCTTTTCGAGTGTTTTGTAAGTCCAGAGCAGCACCGGACAGCTCCAGCTCCAGTGAGTGTCTGTGAGTAAATACAATGAAAACACAGAATTGAAGGGACACAGCCATCTCCCAGTCTGCCTGGTCATAGCGTAGATGCTCGGAGAACATCATCTGTGTTTTGTGTACTTTTCTGAGTTGTGATGTGCCTGGCAGGAGGCAAGGATAAAACTGTTATGGTTGAAAGAGAGCCAGAGGCCTTCTGCCCCTAAGGGACTGCCCCGGAGGAAGCCTGTGACAGCAGTAGACACTGTGTGTGAGCTTAATGGTCCATGAAGGCTTTCACTTAAACCAACTCATTTGAGCCATATGATCCCCTAGAAGGTCTACAATGCTATTATCCCATTTACCTATTCATTTATTTATTCATTCAACCCGGATTTACCGAACACTGTCTATTTATAGGCACTGGTGATGGAAACAGTACACACAGTTCCCACCTTCAGGGTGCTTTTAGTCTAAGAGAGGTGCACAATCAACAAATAAACCAATAAGTAAACATTTAATCAGGGCTGATATCCTACTGGTACACACCAACTAGGTTAAACATTTGAATACCATCCCAATATATAATTACAAGTTATGATTAATGTGGTGAAAGCAACGAATATAGCAATGCAATGGAGAATCATGAGGGTGGGGTTCTTTAGACATAAGGAAGACAGGGAAGACTCTCTGAAGAGCTCACATTAAAGCCAAAGCATGAAGGACAGCCCTCCTGAAATAACAGAGCAATTACTGCTTAATTTTTTTTCTTGGTTGAGAAAGACTGGGCCACTCAAAAGATGGAGTAAGGAAATGATAGGAATTGGCTAAATTTAGAAAAATAATGAGTGGCAAGATAAAAAATGGAAAGGCTATATAGTGAGGAAATGAATCTCTCATCCTTGGGGGCAATTAAGCATAGACTGGATAAACACATGGCAAAGATCTAGAAGTACAATTCATGTATCAGATTAGAGTGTGGACTACATGACCTTTGAGACCTTTTTCAAACCTGGGATTATATGATTCTATGAAAATTATAAAATTTTGTAAATTTTTATTACCATTATTCACACTTTCCCAGCTCTGTTTAACCAGGAATATTATAACTGGTTTCACATGTGAAGGTGGAGAATGAAGAGACAATGACACCTAGCTATCTAGCTGAGTACGATCACTTTGCTGTGTATTATCACCACACACCATACAGACAGAGGGGCTGAGTGCAGAAGAAAGTCTGTGGTGTGGTCATAACCCTGTAAAAATCGTGGGTGCAGCCAAAACATTGCAACTGTGGCCTAGTGATAGAATCTTTGATGATCTTTGCTTCATTATTATATCCTCGTAAATGTCCCCTAAATCCAAAAATAGTTTTTTTAGTGAACATTAAAATGGGAATGGGAGAGGGACCTCAAAAACAATTGGTTAGTGTTTTAACACTTTTCTTTCCTAATTTGCAGTAATTTTGCAGGATGGCAGTCAAGCAAGAGCAAAATCATCTCCAGAAACCAAAGTCTATCTTCAACCCACTACAGCAGCCACAGCAAAACCTTCCCTCTTGCAACAAACTAACCAGGTGCCTCATGAAACTTTAGCAGCAAGATCAACGGATGGTCACATCACCTCTGAAATAGCTGCCACACTAAAAACTCCAACTACCCCAGTAACTACAAAAAACACCCCACCCACAAGCCCAGTTATGCACACGTTGGTCACAACGCAGACCACAGCCAACTCACACACGGCTACTCCAGTTACTGAAGCTACCATCGGCAACAGCTCAGCCCCTCGTTCACAGCCACCCACCAGCACCCCGCCAGCCCACACCACGGGAACCAGCTCATCAACCGTCTGCTGCACAACTGGGCAAACCACCCACCCCAGTAACCCAACCACCCTCCCAATGACTTTGTCAACAGCATCACACAAAAGCACAACCAGTCAGAAGCTTATTCAATCCAGCTATGCCCCAGGAACAACTACAGCTGCACACAACGCCACCCAAACAGCCTCACCTGCCTCCACAGCTCCTGGGCCCACTCTTGCCCCTCAGCCATCATCAGCCAAGACGGGAACTTATCAAGTTCTAAATGGAAGCAGGCTCTGTATAAAAGCAGAGATGGGAATACAACTAATTGTTCAAGAGAAGGAGTCGGTAAGTTGGGGCCATAGGACTGTAACACTCTGTTTAAAAAGTTTGAGTGGAGTTTGCCTTGCTAGGAACAACTATTCCCCACATCCTGTGTCTTTAGATGAAACAAAAAGGTGTGAGTTCATCTTTCTCCAAGGTGCTCCATTAAAAGATGAATATGTTTTAGAATACAAATAAAAATAGGACCTAAATAAAAACTGTTTGGAGAGAGGAAGGCATGCAACAAAAATTTAAATATTCACACCCCTCACTTTTAGCCAACATGAGCAGAGTGTTGGGAATGTTCAGTGTTGATCCTGCCTGGCCCTGCCACTCCAGGTGATTGACGAGCCTCAGATCCTTCCCTGTGAAATGAGAAATTTAAGTCCGATGGTCCCTCTGGTTCCAGCCAATGTTGACACTGATACAGAAAATCCAGATTAAAAGGAAGATCAAGGGAGAGAGGTTATGATTATTTGATTTGCAAAAGGAATTCCCATAAAATAATATTTTCTTTTTTTGCACAGTTTTCATGATTTCGAATAAAACTTCCACATTCAGGTTTTCATTTGAAACAGAGGTACCTTACAGAACAAACCCTTCTCTATAGTACCTTTCAACATGTTTAACTTAAATTCCACGCAGTTCATCAGGAATATACCTGCCATGAATTATTTACCAAGGAACTCCCATCTGTGGGAGAACTCCCTCTTTAAGAAAGCTTTCGAACATAACTGTGGAAACGAGCGGTGTCATCCGGGGACTTTGTAGCTCTCAAGTGAACACCCACTTAGCCTGGTGTTTGGGGCTCACTTACTGGTCTGTGCTTCTAGTTTCCTAGCTAGAGTTTTCTTCTACATCTCATTGAGCTGATTTATCTTGTTTGTTTTAGGTTTTTTCACCTCAGAGATACTTCAACGTCGAGCCCAATGCAACTCAGGCATCTGGGAACTGTGGCTCCCAAAAATCCAACCTTCTCTTGAATTTTCGGGGTGGATTTGTGAATCTCACGTTCACCAAGGTGAGGCCTGAGCTCCTTCATACTAACTGACTCTAAGGTGGCTTTCTCTTTTCCTCACCCCGGGGCCCAGTGGTACAATCTCCGCACTTCAGTTTTGAGATTGTTTCTGATAAGAATAAGACGCCTGGGGATGGAGAGGAGGAAGTGTCGACATCTTATGTTTGCCTTCTTCCCCCTTCAGCCTGTTCTGTGCAGCCCAAGGAGGGCTTCAATGCCTCTTAGGGGAGACTTGACCTCTGGGGAACACAGCTTCTCATGCCCTTTGCAAACACCCAAAGGAGGAAGTGGTACAGATAAACAGACCTATAGAAATTCCCAGTGGGCGCCAGAGAAACAGGATTATTCTAAAACCAAAATCAAATGTCAGAATGGGTTCTTTCCAACCACAGCAGGCAAAATTCAGGGACTAACCAGGTCCTGGGTTTTCCAGACCACATGCTGGAAGTGGGTAGACGACAAAGTAGAGTACATAGAGCAGACAGAGATTGAGGTCAGAGAGTCTTGGCTGCAAATTTGATGCTGTCACTTGTTCTCTTTGTGACACCGGGCCGATGACTTAACCTGTCTGAGCTTTATTTTATCATTTGAAAAATGAGAGGAAGGACTTAGAGATCACCTCTGTAAAGAACATATCCCATACATGGAAAGTGGTGGCTGTTCAATACCCTGCAGCTATGATTGCAGTGAATGAAATTGGCAAATGTCTTGGGGACCTGTCCAGGCTGCTCATCACACTCTCCAGGGAGAGACTTGCCCCTCCCTGCTTGCTGCAAAATATCTTTCAAATAAGAGCTGGGAAGGAGGCACTAAGAGGCCCCTTGCAGCTGGTACTAGCTGCATGGTCTTGGGCTAGTTGGAGCCTGTTTCTTGATCTATAAAATGGAAATAATTATATTTACTTAATAGGACCCTTGGGAGGATTAGAAATAGTGTATGTAAAATGTCTCGAACAGTGCTTGCTACATAGCAAAATGTTCAATAAAGAGTGGTGGTTATAATTGTTGTTGTTATTGTTAACTTGCTCTCAAAAGCTTATTTGGGTGCATACTTTTCTCTGTAAGACAGAGATGCACTTGAGAAGTCAGTAGTTTCCTTTTTTTATGAAGTAGGAAAGATGTAATCCCCCACACCAAACAGGAAAAACATTCAGGGCAAAATAAGTGCTCTATCCCTGAAATGGCAGAGGATACACGCATGAGCAATTATGTTTTGGTTCAGGGCTCAATTCCACCAGGACCACTGATGCTATGATTAATTGCCTAAAGGAAGGCATTGGAACCTCCAGCATTTGTCCTCGGCACACAAGGTCAGCTGCTGCCAGGCCTTAGGCAGAACTACAAACAGCAGCTTCTTTGATGCTTTCAACCTCTGTTTTTATTACTTTCCTGTCTTCTGATGCTCCAACTCTGCCTTTCCTGTGCCTTCATGCTGGATTCTGTTTGACCAAGCTCCACCTAAGTGTTGAATCCCCACCTTTATGAAAACCCTTTGTGCTCCCAAATTACTTCTCCCTGCAGAGAGCTATGGGCAGGAAATGAGTGTTCAGTGAGAGCTGGAAGCACCAGCAAGCCCTCCCACCTCCCTCCACCCTCCTTTGAGAAGGGGCAGGGTGAGCCACTCTCAATCCACGAGCCCAAGTGTTGCAATAGCTGTTTTTCCTGAGTCCACTGGCCAAATTCACCTCATTCAATCCATTTCCCAGCACAAATTCCTGAAGCAGCTGCCCTTAGTTCCAGGACAGAAGGAAAGCAAAGAGGCTCGTAGAAGGTAAACATTCCCACCAGCCTCAGTACTCCTGAGGAATTTCTGCATTTTATTTTTAAAAAATTTTTTTATGTTCAATTATATAAGTACATAATTGTATAAATTCATTGGGTACATGTGATGTTTTGATACAAGAATACAATCTATATTAATAAAATCAGGATAATTGGGGTATCCATCACCTCAGGTGTTTATCATCGCTTTGTGTTAGGAACATTCCAATTATACTCTTAGTTATTTTGAAGTATACCCTAACTTATTGTTGATTGTAGTCACTTTGTTGTGCTATCAAATATTGTTCGTTCTAGCTAACTATTTTACTATATTTTTACACCCATTAACCAGCCCCACTTTATCCTCTCCTCTCCACTACCCTTCCCAGCCTCTGGTAACAATCATTCTGCTCTCTGTCTCCATGAGATCAATTGCTCTTAATATTTACCTCTCAAATATGAGTGAGAACATGTGAAATTTGTCTTTCTGTACTTGGCTTATTTCACTTATAATGTTCTCCAATTCCATCCTTGTTGTTGCAAATGACAGAATTTCTTTTTGTGTGTGTGTGGCTACACAATATTTCATTGTGCATATGTACCACAATTTCTTTATCCATTCATCCATAGATGGACACTTAGGATGATTCCAAATCTTGAATATTGTGCATAGTGCGTGTAATAAACATTTTCGATATGCTGATTTTCTTTCTTTTGGATATATACCTAGGAGTGGGATTGCTGGGTCATGTTCTATAATATTTTTAGTTTTTTGAGGAACCACCATTCTGTTCTCCATAGTGGTTGCACCAATTTCCATTCGCACCAACAGCGTATGAGGGTTCCCCTTTCTCCACATCCTCACCAGCATTCCTTGCGAGTCCTTTTGATAAAAGCCATTTTAACCAGGGTAAGATGATACCTCATTGTAGTTTGGTTTGCATTCTGTCAATGACATTGAGAATTTTTTCATTGACCTATTGGCCATTTGTATGTCTTCTTTTGAGAAATGTCTATTCAGATCTTTTGCTGATTTCTTAATCGGATTATTTAATTTCTTCCTGTTGATGTGTTGGAGCCCCTTATATAGTCTAGCTATTAATCCCTTGTCAGATGGGTAGTTTGCAAATATTTTCTTTCATTCTGTGGGTTGTTTCTTCACTCGGTTGATTATTTCCTTTTCTGTGCAGAAGCTTTTTAGCTTGTTATAATCCCATTTGTCCAGTTTTACTTTGGTTGTCTGTGCTTTTGGGGTATTACTCAAGAAATCTTTGCCCGGACCAATGTCCTGAAGCATTTCCCAATGTTTTCTTTTGATAATTTTATAGTTTTGGGTCTTAGATTTATGTTTTTAATCCATTTTGATTTGATATTTGTATATGATGAAATATAAGGGTCTACCTTCATCCTCCTGCATATGCATATCCAGTTTTCCCAGAACCATTTGTATTAATAGAAGAGATTGTCCTTTCCCCTCTGTATGTTCTTGGCAACTCTGTTCATAATAAGTTCACTATGGATATGTGTATTTATTTCTGGGTTCTCTGTTCTATTCCATTGGTCTATGTGTCTGTTTTTATGCCAACATCATGCTGTTTGGATTACTACAGCTCTGTAGTATAATTTGAAGTCAGGTAATGTGATTCCTCCAGTTTTGTTCTATTTTCTCAGGATGGCTTTGGCTACTCTGGGTCTTTAGTGGTTCCCTATAAATTTTAGGATTATTTTTTCTATTTCTGTGAAGAATGTTACTGGTATTTTGATGGAGATTGCATGGAATCTGTAGATTGCTTTGGGTAGTATGGACATTTTAACAATATTGACTCTTCCAATCTATGAGCATGGAATATCTTACCATCTTTTTGTGTCCTCTTCAATTTCTTTCATCAATATTTTATAGTTTTCTTTGCAGAGATCTTTCATTTCTTTGGATACGTTTATTCCTAGGTATTTTATATTATTTGTAGCTATTGTAAATGGGATTACTTTCTTGGATTCTTTTTCAGATTGTTTGCTGCTGGTGTATAGAATTGCTACTGATTTTTGTATGTTGATTTTGTATCCTGCAACTTTATCAAATTTGTTTATCAGTTCTAATAGTTTTTTGTGTGTGAGGAGTCTTTAGGTTTCTCTGGATATAGGATCATATTGTCTTCAACCAAGGATAATTTGACTTCTTCCTTTCCAATTTGTATTCCCTTTATTTCTTTCTCTTGTCTGATTGCTCTGGCTAGAATTTCCAGCACGATGTTTCATCACTGTTTCACAGTGGTGAAAGTGGGCATCCTTGTCTTGTTCCAGATCTTAGAAAAAAGGCTTTCAGTTTTTCCCCATTCAGTATGACACTAGCTGTGGGTCTGTCATATATGACTTTTTATCATGCTGAGGTAAATTCCTTCTATACTCAGTTTTTTCAGAGTTTTTATCATGAGGAATATCGAATGTTATTGAATACTTTTTCATCATCGAGTGAAACAATCATAAAGTTTTTGCTCTTTGTTCTGCTGATATGATGTATCATATTGATTGATTTGCATACATTGACCCATCCTTACATCCCTGGGTTGAATCCCACTTGATCATGATGAATAATCTTTTTAGTGTGTTGTTGAATTTGGTTTACTAGTATTTTTTTGAGGATTTTTGCATTTATGATCATCAAAGATATTGGCCTATAGTTTCTTTCTTTGTTGTGTCTTTGTCTGCTTTTGATATCAGAGTGATATAGGCCTCACAGAATTTGAGTTTGAGAGTATTCCCTCCTCTTTGATATTTTGGAATAGTTTAAGTAGGATTGTTATTATTAGTTCTTCTTGAATGCTTAGTAGAATTCAACAATGAAACCATCAGGTCCTGTGCTTTTCTTTGATGGGAGACTTTTTATTACTGCTTCTGTCTTGTTACTTGTTATTTGTTTATGTGGGTTTTGGATTTCTTCCTGATTCAATCTTGGTAGGTTGTATGTGTCTAGAAATTTGTCCATTTCTTCTAGGTTTTCCAATTGATTGACATATAGTTGCTTATAGTAGACTCTAATGATCCTTTGAATTTCTGTAGTATCAGTAGTAATGTCTATTTATTTGGGTCTTCTCTCTTTTTTTCTTAGTTAGCTGGCTAAAAATGTATCAGTTTTGTTTATCTTTTGAAAAAACCAACTTCATAATTCATTGATACATTATATTCTTTTTCTGGTTTCAATTTTATTTATTTCTGCCTTGATCTTTATTATTTATTTTCTTCTACTAATTTCGTGTTTGGTTTGCTCTTGCTTTTCTGGTTCTTTAAGATGCATCATTAGGTTGTTTATTTGAAGATTTTCTACTTTTTTGATGTAGGCTTTTATTACTATAAACTTTCCTCTTTTTTCCTGTATCCCATAGGTTTTGATATATTGTGTTTTCATTTTCATTTGTTTTTAGACACTTTTAAATTTTCTTCTTAATCTCTTCATTGATCCATTGATCATTCAGGAGCATATTGTTTAATTTCCATGTGTCTGAATAGTTTCGAAAGTTCCTCTTGTTATTGATTTCTAGTTTTATTCCATTGCAGTCAGAGAAAATACTTGATACGAATTCAATTTTTTAAAAGAATTTTATGACCTGTTTTGCAACCTAAGATTATTCTTATGGTCTATCTTTGAGAATTATCCACGAGCTGAGGAGAAGTATGTGTATTCTGCAACTTTTGGATGAAACGTTGTGTAAATATCTATTAGATCCATTTGGTGTATATAGCAAATTAAGTTCAATGTTTCTTTGTTCATTTTCTGTCTGAATGATTTGTCCAGTGCTAGAAGTGAGTGTTGAGGTCTCTAAATATTATTGTACTGGGGTCTACCTCTCTCTTAAGCTCTGATAATATTTGCTTTATATATGTGGATGCTCCATTGTTGGAGCATATATATTTAGAATTGTTATATCTTCTTGCTGAATTGATCCCTTTATCACTATATAATTACCTTCTCTTTTTATAGTTTTTGTCTTGAAATCTATTTCACCTGATGGAAGTGAAGCTATTCCTGCTCTTTTTTGGTTTCCATTTGCATGGACTATCTTTTTCCATTCCTTTATTTTCAGTCTATGTGTGTCTTTATAGGTGAAGTGGGTTTTTGATAAACAACATATAGTTGGGTCTTGTTTTTTTATCCACTCAACCACTCTGTGTCTTTTGATTGGAGAGTTTATCTATTTACATTCAATGTTATTATTGATAGGTAATAAATTACTACTGCCATGTTATTACTTGATTTCTGGTTGTTTTGGAATCTTCTCTTCCTTCTTTCCTTCCTTCCTGTCTTCCATAGTGTAAAAGTGATTTTCTCTGGTAATGTGTTTTAGTTTCTTGCTTTTTATTTTTTGTGCATCTGTTGTAGGTATTTGATTGAGGTTACCATGAGACTTGCAAAAAACATTTTATAACCAATTATTCTAAATATATGACAACTTAATTCTGCTTAAAAAGCCAAATAAATACACAAAGAGAAATCTAAATGAAAGTCTACACTTTAACTCCACACACATCCCCACTTTTTGACTTTTTGTTGTTTCCATTTACATCTTTTTATACTATCTCTCAAAAAGCTGTTGTAGTTATTATTTTGATAGATTTGCCTTTTAGTTTCCTATTCAGGATATAAGTGGTTTATACACTGTAATTACAGCAATAGAGTATTCTATATTTGTGTGCTTACTGTTACCAATGAGTTTTATACCTTCAGATGATTTCTTATTGTTCATTATTGTCCTTTTCTTTCAGATTGAAGAACTCTTTTGAGCATTTCTTATAGGACAGGTCTGGTGTTGATGAAATCCCTCAGTGAAAGTCTTTACTTATCCTTCATGCTTAAAGGATATTTTTGCATGATATAATATTCTAAGATTAAGGTTTTTTTTTCTGTCAGCACTTTGAATATGTCATGCCATTCTCTTCTGGCCTGTGAGGTTTCTACTGAGAAGTCTGCTGTTAGACATATTGGAGCTTATTCATATGTATATATATATTTTTTTTCTTGCTTTCTTTAGGACCTTTTCTTTATCTTTGACCTTTGGGAGCTTAATTATTAAATGTCTTGAGGTAGTCTTGTTTGGTTTAAATCTGCGTGGTGTTCTATGAACTTCTCATACCTGAATACTGATGTCTTTCTCTACATTTGGAAAAAGTTATTTGTTATTACTTCTTTGAATAAACTTCTCCCCAGTCTCTCTTCTTTACTTCCTCTTTAAGGCCAATAACTCTTAGAATTGCTCTTCAGAGGCTGTTTCCTATGTCTTGTAGACATGCTTTATTCTTTTCTATTCTTTTTTTGTCTTCTGACTGTATTTTCAAATAGCCTGTCTTCATGCTCACTAATTCTTTCTTCTGCTTGATTAATTCTACTCTTGAGAGACTCTGATACATTTTCAGTTTGTCAGTTGAATTTTTCATCTGCAGAATTTCTGCTTGATTTTTTTTTATTATTTTAATCTCTTTGTTAAATTTCTGAGATAGGCTTCTGAATTCCTTCCCTTTGTTGTCTTGAAGTTCATTGAGCTGCCTCAGGATAGCTACTTTGAATTCTTTCTCTGAGAGGTCATTTATCTCTATCACTCTGGGATTGGTCACTGCTGCCTTATTTAGTTCTTTTGGTGAGATCATGTTTTTTCCGGATGGTTTGATGCTTGTGGATGTTTGTTGATGCCTGGGCATTGAAGAGTTAGGTATTTATTCTAATCTTTGCAGACTGGGCTTGTTTGGACCTCTCCTTCTTGAGAAGGTTTTCCAGATATTCAAAGGGAATTGAGTGTTGCCATCTAAGTCTCTAGTCACTCCAGCCATATCGGCACTGAGGGCACCCCACGCTCAGAGATGCTGTGACTCTTGCGGACTCCTGCTGATGCTGCCTTGGTGGACTTGAGTAAGATACAGGAGAATTTCTGGATTACCAGGCAATGTGTCTCACTTTCTTCCCTCACTCTCTGTGCTGTGCTGCTACGGTTGTGGAAGGAGTGACATGGGCACTCCCTCACGGCCCCTGAAGCTGCAACTGTGCCAAGTCACACCCGAAGCCAGCCCAGTCTCACCCCAAATCAGTGGTGACTGCTAGCTGGCTACCTCTGATGGTTTTTCAAAGCCCAAGGGTTCTTTAGTCAGCAAGTGGTGAGTCCTGCTAGGACTGGGTCCTTCCTTTCAGGGCAGTGGGTTTCTTTCTGGCTCAGAGTGTGTCTAGAAATGCCATCCAGGAACCCAGGTCTAGAATGAGGGGTTTTAGGAATCTTCTTGGTGCTTTATTTTACTGTGGCTGAGATGGTATTCAAGTTGCAAAACAAAGTCCTCCTCTGAACTCTTCCCTTTTCTTTCCCCAAGTGGAAGAAGCCACTCTCTGAGCTGCACTACCTGGAGTTGGGGAGGGGTGACACAGGCACTGTTTTGGCCACTGCCATTGCTGTCTCACTGGATCACATGCACCCAAATCCACTGACTCCAAGCCAACACAGCCACAAGAATTGCCCAAAGACCACAACCTTTGTGGCCTGACTGCTTTATGGATTTATTCCAGGCCCCATCCTACTTTTTGTCAACCAGTGATTGGGCTAGCTGGAACTCAGGTTTGTACCCTGGGGTGGGGGATTTCCCTCTGACTGGCTGGTCTAAATGCTTCCTCCATGGGCGCCAGCAGAATTCTGCCTGTGCCGTGTTCCCCTGTGAGTTCCAATGCAAAGTCCCACAGTTACTTCACTCTCCCTCCCTCAGACACACAGATTCTCTCCACCCAGTGTGGTGCTGCCAGGGGATAGGGCAGGGGTAGCATAGGCCGTGCAACATTGTCTTTTCTGCCCTCTGCAGTGCCTCTTTCCTTGATGTAATGTTGAGACCAGGTACTGTGATCACTCTCCTGATACTTAGTTCTTCTGAAAGTGCTTTCTTGAGGGGATAGTTGTTGAATTTGGTGTTTGTACAGAGAGACAATCACTGGAGGTTTCTATTTGGCCATCTTGTTCTGCCCACTCTCTCTCTGCATTTTAAATGAGAACTCATTTAAGCCAAATCAGGGACCATAAATTCAAGAATGACAATAGCTAAGTATATGATTTAATGAATCAAGCAAGCTAGTAAAAGAAATTTTTTTTCCTTGAAATAAGCAGTCCTAAATTTTTATTTTCCCAGTGAAGATAAATTTTGATCTTTATGAAAAACTAAAGACAAGAAAGTTGAGTTGAAGGACCTAGAGTTCAGTATATCAGTATCAGTGACCTTACTGAAACAGTTTGTGTTTATGGAATCCTTCCGTTGCATAATGAATCATCATTTCATACACTAATAATGGACTATAATGTGAACAAGATTAGTGTTGTTAAATTTCTTTACTGTCTAGATTTGAAACTTCTGAAAGTAATTCAGTTTCAGATTCTGATTTTGGTTACTTTGCCCTTTTTTGCACCTCTTACTTGTAGATAGTTTTTTTAATAATGAATGTTAAAACTGAGAACACAGTAAATCACCTACGTTAAAAAATAAAAACTCCATTTTCAACTTAGCCATTCATACCCCAATTCAATTTCCTTGAATATTTCATACCCTTGGTGCTTCAGAAGGTTACATGACTGTTTTGTAGTTTTTTTTGTTTAGTTTTGTTTTTCTAAAAGAACAATCCCTAGATAAGATGTGGGGACACTGCTTTGTGTTTGAAATATAGCCACCTGGGGTCCTCTTCTAAAGAACACCCAGTGAGCTCAGGGTAAGCTACGTCTTCCCAGAGTCCCTCCTGGTGGTCCCATTTAACCATTTTGGAGACATAGACCCATTAATCTGTTTAAAGAAATTGACACTCCACCTAGGAACATGCACACACGATTTTGCATACTTTATTTTTCCTGGAGGGTTTATGGAACCCATGAAGTCCACCCATAGTATCCTTAAGGATGAGTGGTCTCAGAATAAGAATCCCTAGCTTTAGATATTAATTACTAGTAAAAGCTTAATGTGTGCCCTCCAGACCTTCCACCTTCCAGATGTACTTGCATTTTAAAAGGGAGAAATTTGGCCTACTGAAGGGACTCAAATTATACTGATAGAATTTAATTTCAGGCTCTAGCAACAAGCATGCAATAGAGAAATTTGGGGCCAGGAGCAAACTCTTACATATTTTTTATTTATTGTGTGGTATGTTTACTTTTTTAAAAAATTTTCATACACAATTATGGCCCAGTACCAATATACTCCAAACCCTCCATATCAAGGGTTTAATAGCTAGAATCCTGCCTAAACAAAGTTTGTAAGCCAGGATCATAAATGTGAAAATGGAGATTACCCAAAGGTTAACACACTGCTGTTTTACAGGATGAAAAATCATATTACATCAGTAAAGTGGGAGCCTATCTGACTGTCTCAAATCCAGGTTAGTACTTAAAGAATGGCTGTTGTACCAGGGATGATGCTGTGTTTCTGGTCGGCTCATTTTTCATCCCATTAAACTACTAATCCTTGATGCTGCTTTTAAGAAACAGACTGAGAAAGTAGCCAGCAATATAACTCTGAGGGAATTTATTATATCTTTGTGTGCTTAAGTTTGCCTGTTTACTTATAGAAGAGATTGGACTAGATTATGTCAGAGATCATTATCAGCAACAAAAAAGAGTTAGTGACTTTTTGGTAGATTTGCTATTGATAGTGAATTTATTCTATATTCCTGGAATCATGCATTCATTCTGCTAAAATGCAGTTAGTGCCTGGTAGATGCCAAGCCCTGTATTAGGCACTGGGGATCCACAATTTTCCAAACTAATAGTTCCTGCCCTCATGGAGCTTACATTCCAGAAGGGGGAGAGGACCAAAAACACATGAAATTATGATGCAGTCATTCCCCACCCTGCGGTTTTACTTTTCATGATTTCACTTACCATGGTCTGAAAATAGGTGAGTACAATACAATAAAATATTTTGAAAGAGACCACATTCATATAACTTTTATTACACATATTGTTATAATTGTTCTATTTTATCGTTAGTTGTTAATCTCTTACTGTGCCGGATTTATAGATTAAACTTTATCATAGGTATGTATGTGTAGGAAAAAACATTATATATATATACACACGTGTATATATATATATAGAGAGAGAGAGAGAGAAAGAGAGAGAGAGAGAGAGAGAGATTGGGAGAGAGAGTTTGGTACTATCCGCATCCACTGGGGATCTTGGAACATATGCCCCGAGGCTAAAGTGGGGCCACTGTGCCCTGTCAAGCGTGATGAGTTTTAGGATTTAGGAGCAAACGCCAGCAGGGAAAGTGGAGAGGAACAGAAAGCTATTTTAGGTGGAGCCTTAGGAAAGCCTTCAGGGAAGGAAGGCCTCCCTGAAGAGGTGAGGTCTGAGCAGAGATATTGCTATTTGGAGATACCTGGGCCTGGGGCAGCTCTTCCAGGTGGCAGGAACAACAGATGCACAGGCCCTAAGGAGCTCCTTGTTAGTGTGTCCAAGGACCAGCAGAATACCAGTGTGCCCGAGAGAGGGGACAAACAGCACATGATGTCTGAGGGACAGCCAGGCCAGAGCATGTAGAGCCTGAGGACAAGGCAAGTAAGGACTTTGGACTTTATTCTAAAGTGTGAAAGGATGCCATTGGAGGGCTTGGGGGAGGGAATGATATATCAAATTTACATTTATAAAGCTTACTTTGGTTGCTGTATGGAGAGTTACCTGCAGTGGGGCATGTTCTGACGACTCCTGCAATGATCATGACTAGAGAAGTAAAGCTGCCAGTCAAGTCAAATAAGTCTCTGGGAGGCTTCAAATGTCTTCCCAGAAAGCCTAGACTTAGGTAACAACCCTCCTGAGCACCTCCTCTGTGCCAGGTACTGTACCAGCAGTTTTCATGTCTGTTTTCTCCTTTTGAAAGCTCTGTCTTTTGACTGGCTTAAACATTAGTCTATTGCTTAAGGAACTTATGCCAAAGAAACTTGCCAGGAAATGAAAGTGTGGAATAATGTCTACTTACAATATTAGCTACATTATATCGACATTATTCAAGAAGATTTTGTCAATGATTGTTGGTAAAATGTAAGTAAAATGTTGTAGCACACAACTCATATTCATATACATTAACTCACTTAGATCTGTCTCCTCATATAGGCTAGGAAATAAACATTGTGGATGCCAACGTAAATTAACTAATGTTAGCACTAGGCATGGACCAAATTTTAGCTGGCGATCAGGTAGTAATCTCTCAAGAGGCAGGGGAAGGGAAAGTCAGGTCAGAAATTAATTTAGAGGCTAAGGGAGGGAAAAAATCAATTCTAGACCTGATGATCAAGGCTGAGTGTTAGCAGCAGGACCTCTAGTGGTCACATAATGATGATTTTCATTCAGCGGTGGTGGTGGTGTTATTAGAAGTAGTAATCAGTTGTAATTACAGTATAATGATAGTTGTAATGTTAGCGGGGATGGTAGCAGCAGACTGTCCCAGGATATAACTCATGATACAACGTGTACACCGATAATTCAGTACATCGTGTAGAGCATTTGCTTGTACAAATGCTGGAGTTAATGTCAGCTGGTTAATTTATCATGCACCTCTTTCTTACTGTAAGCCACGGAGACTGGACAGTTGAGTCCTCTGGCCAGTGAATTTTCTCCCATTCGAGAAGCCAAAGTATAGTCAAAAGGGTGCTTGGTGAGCATGGAATCAAAGCAAAAAATGGAGTTTATTATATGTTTTTTTTTTTTTTTTTTTTTTTTTGAGACAGAGTCTCACTGTGTTGTCTGGGCTAGAGTGCCGTGGCGTCATCTTAGCTCACAGCAACCTCAAACTCCTGGGCTCAAGTGATCCTCCTGCCTCAGCCTCCCGAGTAGCTGGGACTACAGGCATGTGCCACCATGCCTGGCTAGTTTTTTTCTATATATTTTTAGTTGTTCAATTAATTTCTTTCTATTTTTAGTAGAGACGGGGTCTCGCTCTTGCTCAGGCTGGTTTCGAGCTCCTGAGCTCAAACAATCCACCAGCCTCGGCCTCCCAGAGAGCTAGGATTACAGGCGTGAGCCACCGCGCCCGGCCTATATGTTTTAAATATTTAACTCCATCTGTCTTGAAGCCTCTGCTTCCTTGAAAATGGTGTACCTATCACAGGACAGGGCTGATCCTTGGGAGGTACCTCTCCCTGGACAGCACTCAGCTGGGAAGAGACAAGCCTCTCCCCTCTCTGTGTTTCCAGGGACAGATGTGACAACCCTTCTCGAGAGTTCTTTCTTTTGCTAGTTTAATACATTCAGTCTGCAAATACCCCATATGCTGACTTTGTATGTCCCTACTCTGACTCATTAAGGGTTCTGGTGACTTAGTAAGTCTCAGGAAGCAATATTACTTCTCTTATTTCTGAAATTTTATGGCACCCCCTGGAGCCCCCAAGCATTCACAGTAGTCCCCACCAACTCTGTCCCTAATGATTTAAAATAATCAAAGGAAACACTCTCAAAAGCTCTCATGTCAGTGTTTTCACATTCCAGTTGATGTTAGATGTCACCCCTATTCTTCAAACAGAGCACCAGAAAAAGTCTACAAACAGCACCAGGTGTTTTTTCATGAGAAGAGGGTGGCAGAACCCCCAGGTAGACATGGCTGAAGGAAGGCCATCTGACCGCACGTGGGCAACCCAGCAACAGCTGGAGCTCAGGGGATATGTGTCAGGATTTCACCTTTTCTTTCCAGAGACAATTTACCAAGGATTGAAGGGTGCACTGGTGCTGTTTGAGACGGTGGTCGGGCATTCCTTCAGGTGTGTGAGCGAGCAAAGCCTCCGGCTGTCCGCCCAGCTCCAGCTGAAAACAATGAATGTCCAACTTCAAGCCTTTGATTTTGAAGATGACCACTTTGGAAATGGTAAGTTAAAGGTTCACTGGGTGACAAAGACAAACGTCAGAGACCCAGGGTGATTCCAAGTTGTTTTCTGTCTGAAGCTGCCAGAGGAGCAAGAATCCCATGAGCTTCCTGGAACAGCTCCTGGTCCAGGTCTCTCTGGCCACCCTGCCCGGCCACCTCTAAATCAGACACCTTCACTCTCCCCCGTCCTCAGCCCTCCCGCAGCAGGATACATTCTCTTTGCTAAAACGCATATCTTCACTCATTTAAATACGCACACACGCAATAGAAAAATCACAAAACACCGTCTGTGACTTCCCCTTCACATGCTGTTGAGCTTTGGTAAACCCAGGTATGTTCGGAGAACACTTTAAAGATCCTGAGTATCCATGATGTCTAGAATTCAAGATTTCAGATTAGATTCTTTTCCACCTGCAGAGGGAAAGAGCACACACGGCCATGTGAGATAGAAATAAACTGTCAGATCTCCCTTCTCAGTGATGAGCTGTTGCACCCAACAGTGTTTCCTCATAGGCAGTTTTAGTTTCCACCTAACTTCCACCTTGGATTTTGACCTCCACAGGCAGAGACTGCCTGACAACTGCCTGGGAGGGAAACCGGTCCTTGGACAAGGGACAGGTGCAGACCAGGGTGACTTTCTAGAAAAGCCCTTTTCTGCCTTCCAGGAAAACAGTGTTGGAAGGATTTTTAAATATGACCAGACATGAACTTCAATGTCTAAAATATCCCTCTTATAATAACTCAAAACGTTATGAGTACTTTTCAATTATCAAAAATAGGTTTAGCTATAAGTTTGGCCATATATTAAATCTCTATAATACAAATCTGATTTTGCTTTGGGTTCCGTTATGAAATTGCAGATGTGTCTAGCAGAAAACTTCTGACATACTTAGTGGAAAGCATTTAGTAAAGGAAGGATTAAGGTGTTTCTTGCCTTGGATCCCTGATTTCTGTGGGTTTTGTTTGAGTCTCACAGACTCTACTTTTGGTTTGGACCTCACCACAGTGCTAAAATTAAATATTAAAATTTTCTAATAGGTGTTGCCCCCACTTTGTCATCTGGTCTCAAAACTTCTAATGTTGGAAAACTATTTCTTTTAAAATTCATTATGAAGGTGTGAAAAAGCTCTGTAATTAATCATGTGATCTTACAATCAGTTACACACTTGCTCTTCTTCCCCGTCAGAACCTCTGTGAGGCAGGAGGTGAGCAGGTCTGGGAAATGCCTTGCTGCCAGAGGCAGGACATAAAGAATAGAAGCTTCCAGCAGCACACACCTGGCCTCCTATTAGCAGTGTTCACAGGGAGAGGTAGAAAATCTCTTTTCTTTACGTTTTCTTCTAAAATCACCATTCGTTGGCTAGTTCCCCAAACAAGAGACTTCAGAGATCCCCTTAATTGCTCTCCCCCATCACCCTCTCATACAAATGGCCCCAACCCCTGCCGAGTCTACTTCCAAAAGATCTCTCTTGTTCACCCACTGTCATTGCTTCAGCTCGACTCCGTTTTCCTAGTCTTTGCACTTCAAATTTCACTAAAGATGCTCAAATGTGAAGACGTATGTCCTTCTGGAAATAGCATTTTCTACCAGAGAGTAAGAGGGGAGCAGTTACCATACAATACAGTGTTTAAAAAGCACACGCGCAAAGGGCTTTGGGAGCGCAGAGGAAGGCAGGATGAACACAGCGCTAGTGGCGAGAGGGTGGGTTCCAGAAGTGCAAACCAATGGGTGACATTCAAACAGGCTCAAAGAACTGGGGAGGAGGCCAGCAAGTGCCAAAGCTGAGCCTTGTAAAAGAGAATGGCCATCACAAACAGTGCACTCCTGACTCTCACATTCTCAACCCCTCCTCCCTAAAATTCTGGAGCCTGAAAAAGTTTTGGGTTTTTTGCTGTCTTTTCCTTTTGCTCTTTATTTTGCTGTCTGAGGAGCCCCAGGCTGTCTGAGCAGCCCCTTTTAAGAAGCATGGTGTGAGCAGAAAGCTTTGGCTCTGTGACTTGGTGCAGAACCTGTTGGGGAACGTGGCTCCAGGGCTCACTCTGGCTTGAGAGTCAGGGCACGACTCTGATTATGATCATCTAGAACAAACCAGTGTTTCTCAAAGTTGGATCTGCCTCCCAGCAGCGTCAGAATCCCCCGGCCATCAGACCCACTGAATTATAATTTCTTGGGCCTGGGCCTGGGATCTACACTTTAATAAACTCCTTAAATGATCAGCAGCATTACAAGTTTCAGCTCCACTGTATTGGCGCTTTCTCTCCCTATTTTCACCCGTCTGTTGCCCGAGGCAGCTGAGGCAGACAGGAGCAGTATCACTTTCCGGCGTTTGTGGCCAGCCTGTAACACCTGTTACTCTGACTTCAATTACAGCAGATGAATGCTTCAGTGACAGAAACAGGAGAGAAGTCCCTGTGGCCATGGGCCTGAGTGTCTCTGGACTGCTTGTCATATTGCTAACCGCATGTCTGGTGGCCAGAAAGAGGCCCAGTAGAGGATATGAACACCTGTAAAGCCCCACTTTCTTCAAAATGTGCTAGGTTAAGGCCTTGGAAACTCTGGCTTCATTTTCAGCCTGAAGCGAAAGAATTATCTCTCCAGGTACCTGTCTCACCCTTCCAAGCTGCTTGGGAAAACTAGGTCTCCACCAAAGGGCCATCTGAGGGCTAGGAAAGGGCACCCTTCCTCCCCACTTCCTCCTGGTGGCTTGAGGAGGCCGTGTCAGATGAGCTTCAATGCCATCTGCCACACCTGGATAAACCTGAGCAGGCTTCCAGAATTAGGGGGCAATAGAGACATGAGCTTGTGCAAAGGAGAAAGAAAAAAACCCAAGGGGAAAATTGTGGGAAGACATTTTCAGACTGCAGTGATTTTCTTACACATTTGTAAGAGTCTCAATTTTTAGTTTTTTAAAAAATATTGCTTTAAATAAATACATTTCAAAATAGATTACAAAGTGATTTTAAACTCTTAGAGTTTACCAAAATTTTAATCTACTTAAATTATAGATGGTCTTAGTATACTATTTTAAAGAAAAAAATCATATTCTACATTATTGTAATGTATTATTAGTAAAAAAAAATTAGAAAACTTCCTGACATTTCACTTTTTTAATGTAAAAGCACATACTAAAAATCTCAGCAAACAAAAGAGGCTCAATAAATGTTAGTTCTCAAATTCCTTCAACTTCATTTATTGTCTGGCTTCTGAACACTTTTTTCCTGATATTGTCTCTGTTTTTCTTTGGTGCTATGCTAATATTGTAATGTGGTGATTTGGGCCATTATAGGAGGGGAGGTAAGCAGAACATTAGGACAACCAGAAATAGCAAGGGTGGAAAGGTAGACCTGTGCAGGTCATTACCCATTTTCTTTTTTTGCAAACATTCATCAAAAAAATTAGAAACCAGCAAACATCTGGAGGAAAAAATTCTATTAAAATACGGCTTAGGATGTTATTCATGGTTTTGTATTACATCGATGGTTTAAATATGAGAATTGGGGTTTTTAGTTCAGAGAAAAGGGAGGGTAATGGACTTCCAGATGGTCTTATTAAATAACTGATTTTACTGGCAGAAAGTTTTCTTGTTTATCTGCATTTTCCAGAGGTGCCACTCATTATTTTAACATGAAGCTTATGAAATTTGGCAACAGCTCTACAACTACCCCTTATCTAGGAAATGTGCTGGCTCTCCCTGGAGGTGTTTCCACCTTCCACTTTCTTAGAAGTGAGGGGGTGGGAAGGGCACTTGGCAGCTTCAAGAGAGAGCTTTAAGAGTCCCAACGGATAATCTAGAGTGTCAGGAAATACCTGTCAGGAGATGTTGATGAAAATCTGGGTTGTGAGGACCTGGTATTCCCCGAAATGACTCAAGCCTAAGAGCAAGGCCTTGGCTTTGGAGAGCTGCGATCTCCTCCCACCTCCCCGCTCAGTGAGGCACCTGCTGCAGACTCCCATGTGTCCAATGTTAAGGGCACTTGACAAGGTGTTTATTCACTGGGCCATTAACCATCCTGCACAATGACTAATGCAAGGTTAATCTTCTAGTATGTGGAAATTTCTGTCATTGCAGTTAGAAACAAGAAGCAGAATTTAAAGTCAAGAGCAGAGGGATATCACAGTTCACTTAATTTCCCTTCCTACCATCTTCATTGAATTCTTTTGGGTGGTGGCTACTGCTCAGACTCCTGCTACCCATTCCTCCCACTCCCAAGGCCAACTATCCTTAAAATTAATTTGAATTAACACTCTAGTAACCACAAAGAGCAAAGGTTCCATTGGAATGACCAATAGACAATGCTTGGCTGTGTGATTTCCTGACAGTCCTGCCCCCTTTCTTCAGGAGGAGCTGCAGCGCTGGCTCCTCACCAGAGCCCCCGCCTCCACCCCCACCACGCACATCCACCCTAAGAAACCTATGATGAGAGAAGAAAAATCCTGAGGACTCTTACTTCCATTACTAAGTCTGAGGGAAATAAAGGGTGGGTTGCTTTATCTTCTTCCTTTTCCACCTGAAATATTGAAAATGGCTCCCAGGAAGACTAGGAAGAGTGAACATAAGGACTGATGGAAGTGCACTGGGGAGCAACCCCAAAGCAGGGGGCTCTCCAGGCTTTAGCTAGTGCCTATGCTACAAAAAAGGGGATAGAATCCAAATATCTAGCTCAAAGGGAAACATTAACTGAGCTCAGATACAATGGGAAGAAAGACCGTAATTTACCCAAATGGTATCATAGGAAATTGAATTTCTGGACTGACATGCTCAAGCATGAGCGAAATGAAAACAAACTGCATGGCCCCTGTGCAAAAATACTGTAGCAAAATAGCAATAATCATACTACAAAATTCAATTAATAAAAGGAGGGAAGGTGTATTTATATGCTAAGACTGTCATACCCAAGTACCACAGACTGGATGCCTTAAACAGTAGAAATGTATATATATTCTCAAAGTTCTGGAGCTAGAAATCCAAGGACAAGGCATTGGCAGCATTGGTTTCAACACCATCATATAATATATAGAAGCAGTAAGAAGTAGAAAAAATAGGGCTGAAATTGTGGTTTTTTTCATAGAGAGAATGAGATAATCACAGTTAATACACATAAAATCTTATGATTAAAGCATTATAGGGACCTACTAGATGTAGAAGCTATTCAGACCATCCAACATAAGGATAATTAGTGCCTCTGAAATAGAGAGCTCAAAAATAGAATGAAAGGCAGGGCGCGGCGGCTCACACCTGTAATCCTAGCACTCTGGGAGGCCGAGGCGGGTGAATCACTCAAGGTCAGGAGTTCAAGATCAGTCTGAGCAAGAGTGAGACCCCGTCTCTACTAAAAATAGAAAGAAATTATCTGGACAACTAAAAAAATATATGGAGAGAAAAATTAGCCGGGCATAGTGGCACATGCCTGTAGTCCCAGCTACTTGGAAGTCTGAGGCAGTAGGATCGCTTGAGCCCAGGAATTTGAGGTTGCTGTGAGCCAGGCTGAAGCCATGGCCCTCTAGCCCAGGCAACAGAGTGAGACTCTGTCTCAAAAAAAAAAAAAATAGAATGAAGATATAGTTTAAGATTTAAGAGAATTTCCTTGAGATAAATAATTGAAGTTGAAATTGAAAAAGCAGAGTATGTCCCAGGAAAGAATTGATACAGAGAGTTTAACACTGAAACATATCTGAAGTAAACTATAGAATTTCAAAGATAAAGAAAAAAATTTTTAGGCCTTTATGGGAAAAAAAAAGAAAGAAAATCACCTATAAGGTGGGAAAGTGAAAGTTCACCTCAGATTTCTTCACGATAACATTTAAAGCCAGCAAACAATGGGCCAATGTCTACAATGTCCTAAGGGAAAGAAAGTGTGACCCCCAAATATTATTTAAGTAAAAAGACAATAGGCAGATAGTCTCAACCATGAAATAGTTCAAAGGATGCAGCACCAATAAGTCCTTCTTAAAAACATTGCTTGGCAATGAAATTCAATGAGATGGGAGATGAGCCACACTGTAAACAAGGAAATAAGCAAACAATCTTCAGGAATAGAAAAATCACAGTAAAGATAAATAAATAAATAAAACAAAATAAAATAAAAAAGACTGATATTGGTGAACGTTTTATTCATTCAAATATTAAAAATACTAAAGAATTATGGATCTGGGAACACAAATATACCTCCCATATATGAAATGATATTTTTTACATAGTTATTCATTATAGTATTATTTTTAATAGCAAAAAATTGAAAACAAATCAAGTGTTCATCAATTGGCATCAGAATAAAAATCTAAGATACATCCCACAGTGCAATAATACACAGCTACAAAAAGAATGAGGATGCTATGTGTGTATGTATGTAGGTGTAAGAAAAGATATCAAAAATGTATTGTGAAATCAAGAAAGCATAATGCACAACAGTGATAAAGGTGAAAATAAAAATATGTTCATTTTTGTTTCTATCTGCATAAATATCAGGAATATGTATGAGAACTAACAAAAGTGGTTATCTAATGGGGGTGGGAGGACTAAGAAGATGGGACAAAGGTGGAAGTAAAATTTCTCAATGTATAGCATCTTGTATTATTTTGACTTTTCGAGCCATGTGGATGTGTTATATATTCAAAACACACCTTTTAAAAGCTAGAGGAATGATAGTTATCAAATAGAATTGAAGTGTTATAAACCTGGGCAATGTTAACAATAGTAATATAACTATTCAAAACTCGGATTGGAGAGAGGGGAGATAGAAGAGAATCTGTTAGTGCTAATCTTCCAAAACAGTATCAATAGATAATGTTTAAATTGGAAACTGATTTTGGAAAACATATGACTCCAATTTATTTTATAACCTCTTTAATGTGTACTTCATAATCTCTTTTTTGAATCTTAAAGGAATCCTTTATGAAACAATACTTCCTATGACAAAGCAACATTGACATGCAATGATTCCTTCAGTTTCTTTTTAGTTTTTTCTTCTATTAAATTCAAGTAAAACCAAAATTAACAACTTTAATAAATAGCATCTGTATGATCCTACCTTAATAAAAAATACTTCTATTTATTTTTCTACCCACTTATCTGTATGGTTCTGAAGAAAGATGCCTGAGATAACATTGGTCCATATTAGGAGTGACAATTTCTGGGTGGATTGTTTTGGGGTGATTGGTTTTTGTTTTTTTATTTGTGTTTTTCTCGATTATTTTAATGATTTATAATGAGCATAGATCATTTATTAAAAATAGAATGATTTTTCTTTAAGCATGCACATGAGTACACACACATGCATACATTCACAAAGGAAGCAAATGTCTGAAAAGGTTTATAGTGATTGATTCAAATAGAAGAAATGTGGTGATAATTACTTTTCTTCATGTACTCTTCTGCATTTTAAAAATATTTAAACAATGTTAAAGAATTTAATAGTGTACAAAACTATATAGGAAGTAAAAATTGTTCTTCCACTTCCATCCTAGTCCTTCTCCCAGTTTTTGCTGTGTCTTTCACACCTGGCACATGGCACGTTTGTTTGGGTTCATGTGATGCTTCATGGGTCTCAGGGAACTTGTATTACATCACATTGATACCTGCCACATTCTTTATTTATTTATTTATTTATTTATTTTTAGATTCCACATAAAGCATTGAACCACATTCTTTTTAGTGGCTACATTATATTCTATCACATGAATATCATTTTAAATTGTTGATGGATATTTCGATTATCTCTCATAAAGTGGACATTACTGTAATACGTCTTTGTGTAGGGTATGAATATATCTTTAGTACAAATTCCTAAAGGTGGAATTGTGGGGCCTATAGTTATGTGCTTTACATTTTGCTTTAACTTATTTACATTTTTTCCCACTCATTTTAGTTTCTTAGCTTGTCCAAGTTCTTTTTTATTTAAGAAATATATGTAAGTAACAAAAGTATCATGTACTCCAAAAGGGCTTATCATGATAAGCAACATTTCCCTGTCCTGCCCCTGAGAGACAAAGTACTCTTAACTGAATTTAACAGTTTCTCCTGATGGCTAGCTCCATAACTCCACAACATAAAAAGCTTACCAAATTATTTCTTATCAGTTTTAGACTTCTTGCTATGATAGATAAGGATTTATGGTTATACCGCTATTATTGGTTAAATCAATAAGGTAAATATTATTATCCTTATGTAAATATTGTTCACTGCCAAGCACAATTTCTTTCTTGTACAAATTTTCTTTTTCCAGGAATCTCTATTTTCCATTCTCTCTCCTCTGACCTCTTCTGATCCTTTTTTTCTTGGATCTAACGTACACAGAATTGAGTTAATGGTGTTCCTCGGTTCAGGACATAATTTCAATGCTGGTTCATACAAGGAACTTGTACATATTTCTTTTTAGCTCTCCGTGAATGAGATATAGATGGAGTTCCCATTTATTTGCTCTTTTCTCCCAAACTCTTCATTATATCGAGTATTTTATCAAGTTCCCCTTTATCCCCAGGCCATTCCATCTTTCTCCTGGAAAGACTAATTAGTCTCTGACCCAATCAATTATGCTTTAAACAAATTAAGTGCTCTCTAATGAAATAAAGAAAAAACAGTTTTGACAAGTTTACAAACTTTCGTTTTTAAACTCTCATGAATAATTTGGTCTATTTTCTAATATTACCTAAATGTAATCCAAGAAACCTCGAGGGTGACGAAAGTGTTTTATAAAGTAGATAAACATCACATGTTTTCAAAAGATCATCAGTACTCTAGTCCTACAAATGCTCTCTGTCATGTAGGCACATCCCACTTTGTAAGAAGCACTCCTGGAATGACTTCTTTCTGGGTTCAGGAAATAGGGATAACAATTTTTAATTGCTGAGAAGATAAGAAGGTTATTGTATTTAATCCTTCAACAATCTTACATATTTTTTGCGTACTTTATAAGGGAGGAAACTGCAAGGGTAAATTACCTTCCCAAGATCATACAGCTAGTTAATGGTAGAATTAAAAGTCAAGCCTGGATTTGTGTGACTCCAAAGCTCATATTCTTTCCATTCTAGCCTGCCTTCTGGTCCGTCATCACCAAACCTTACCGTCTATATTGTATTTGTTTTTTCTCTTAGTGGATGAGTGCTCGTCTGACTACACAATTATGCTTCCTGTGATTGGGGCCATCGTGGTTGGTCTCTTCCTTGTGGGTATGGGTGTCTATAAAATCCGCGTAAGGTGTCAATCATCTGGATACCAGAGAATCTAATTGGTGCCCAGAGGAAATGAAAATAATGGAGTTTAGAGAATTCTTTCATCGCTTCCAGGATGGATATTGGGAACTTCCCTTAGAATATGGGTCCTTTGAACATACGAACCACCGTCTTCCGCTAAAACGAAGTGAGCCATTTGTGATTTAAGTTCAGGCAGCACATTAATTTCTAAATACTTTTTGCTCATTTTATGAAAGATTTAGTGATCTGTTTAAGATTTAGTGATCTAGTTTCCTTTAGAATATTTTAACTCAAAGACAACATTTGAGATATGCTGAATTAACATTTGTAAAGTGGCACATGCCTCCGAATTACAAACCAAAGTGTCAATTGTAATTAATGCTACCTGTGTTTGCATTGAAGATTTTATTTTACCCTTGATATTTTCCATTTTAAAAAATGCCTTTGTTTTGTCGATCAATGGACTTTCAGTGCTTTTACTATCTGTGCTTTTGTGATGTATATGCCTATGCCTGGCATGGTACTTACCCCTTTCCCACTTTAAATGTCTTTTTTTTAAATCATCAAAAAGAATATCTCTGGTTGTCTGGGTTTTTGATGTGAAACCAACAGGAAGAACAAATAAGTTTATACTTTTTATCTTGATGACTCCTGCTCCAGAATCATTAGGCTAAGAATTATGTGGCTACAGACAACAGAATTAAATAATAAGCAAGAAACAATAATAATGGCTCTTAGTTATTGAACATATAAGTGCCAAACACTAGGACAAGCACTTTACGTATCTCATTTAATTATCACAACTTATACACAGGTAAACTCCGGCCCAAGAGAATTAACTCACTTAATGTCATCCACCTAACTGGTGGCAGAGCCAGAATTTGAACTCATGTTGACCTGGTACCAAGGTCTTGGCTCTTCTCGCTCCACCAAGTTGCCTACAAGAACAAAGACACCAAGTGCTGCCTGAAGCCTCACACTTTACAGGGGAAATGGTTTATCCAGAATCCTGAGACATTAAGGTAGACAGAGGAGGACTTTGCAGATAATGAAATAGCCTGTCCTTAATAAATCCTCCACTCCCTTGAAGGAGACTAAGGGGCTCTGTAAAATATCAGTCAGTTTCTCATTTTTATGGGATTGTTTAGCTGTGGCTGTACAGACGAAAGCATGGAATAAATTTCCAAAGTATTTTTATTTCTTCAAGACCAGAGAAATCAAACGGCTAACCAACTTTTCTCTCTTGAATGTAGATCGCCCTCTTGTGGTAACTTGCTGCTTCTGCACGTTTATACCCACATTTTCTATCGCAGTTCACTTTATTCCGCAGAGCAGCCTGCCAAGAATTTATTCCTGTTGCATTTTGCTGCTCGAGAAAGGAACTAAGTCAGGATATTAACAGAAAAGGCCACATAACCCTAGTATTAGTCAATAAAGGAGTAATTCAAGTCAACCTACAAACCATTTGACTTTTCTGATTTGTTTCTTTATGAGTCAGTAGGTTGGCAAGGTCCTACCTTAATCTTAATAGAATACTGAGTTGTATTAAAAGTTTTTGTAATAAAATTATTTTGGAAATTCATTCATGTCACTTATTTCTTATCATTCCTTTTTCATGCTGTATAAAATTTTGTTTACAATTGTCTCAGCGGTAGGCCTTTAATATGAAAATTGTTGCTTGAATCAATAAGTTAAATCATCTTCCTATATATAATTTATCTTATTCTATTTTCCACTGCCACATTATTACTAGGTAGGAAGACTCTAAGTGGGAGAAACTAAATTCCTGAGACGATGAACCATATTAAAGTTACGGACTAAATCTCTCAGCTCTAGCTCAGACTGACAGCATTACTGGTTTACTTAAGAGCTGCCACAATCTGTCCATTCGTTTATTCAACAAACATTGATTAAGGACTTGATAAATGCCAGACACTCTGGTGGGGGCTGAGATGAATAAGAAGAGGCTCTGTTTGGTTATCTACAGTGACCCAAGGGAGAGAGACAGACTGACCAAGATGGAAGCCGCAGTATCTTTCATCATCTAATCACAGAAGTGACATACCATCACTTCTCTATTTTCTGTTGGTCACACAGACCATTCCTGGTACAGTGGGAGAGGGGGAGGGGACCACACAAGGGTGCAAATACCAGGTGTGTTAGGCAGACTGGGTAATTTATAAACAATAGAAATTTATTTGGCTCATGGTTCTGGAACCTGGAAAGTCAAAGATTGAAGGGCCACAGCTGGTGAGGGTCTTCTTGCTACATCATAAATAACATGGTAGAAGGCATCACATGGTGAGAGAACACATGGGAGAGAACAACAAGGGGCCAAACTCATTTTTATTAATATAACAGACTCACTCCTGTGATAACAGCATTAATCTGTCCATGAGGGCAGAGCCCTCATGACCTAATCGCCTTTTAAAAGTCCCACCTCTCAACACTGTTGCATTGGGGATTAAGTGTCCAGCACATGAGTTTTGAGGACACATTGAAACCACAGCACCAGGAGAAAGAGGAATCAATGGAGGCATCTTGGATACTGGTTACCACAAATCACTACTGTTAAGGTACAGTAGAATTAGTGGTTTAAGGTACAGTAGAATTATGGAATTAGTGGTTTACCCTTTGGGGATGTTTCAGGAAAATCCCGAGATGGTATAGAAAAACCACCCTCCAAACTGAGATGGCACCAAGAGACAAAAGAATGGCTCAGGCGCGTCCAGCTTGGCAAGTTAGAGGAGTTTATTAGAGGTTACTTACACAGGGCTCTCACTCCTAGTCAAGACCAAGGCTACTTGCATTTTGTCAAAAGAAATTACTTTAATTCAAAGGCATGAGCTTTGATTGTGAGGTTTTAGGCCTGAGCACAAGATTAGCAATAGAAACCTTTCAAGGCAGCAGGATCTCCTGGCTGCCATCAATTCTCCCAAGAGTTCCTTGAAGCTCTCTCATCTGTGTTCTCTGATCCATCCCACTCCAAAGTCTCTACTTTCTACTACTTGTCCCTCCTCTTGTCCTTTGCCGGCTCATCTGCTTTCCTCCAATTCCCTAAGTATAGACTATTAGTCAGGGTTCTCCAGAGAAACAGAACCAATAGCATATTGTATATCTTTATATATATTTATATATATAAAATTAAGTCGGGAATCTTTGGCAGGAATTCATACTGCAGTTCTGAGGCAGAATTATTTCTTCTCTGTAAAACCTCAGTTTTTGCTCTAAAGCCTTCAACTGATTTGATAAGGCCTACCTACCATATCAAAAGAAATCAATTTTACTCAGAGTCAACCGATTGTAGATATTAACCACCACTACAAAGTATCTTCATAGTGACACCTAGACTAGCATTTGACTAAATAACTGAATTTTGGCTGAGCGTGATGCCTCATGCCTATAATCCCAGCAACTTGGGAGGCCAAGGTGGGAGGATCGCTTGAGCGTAGGAGTTCAAGATCAGCAACGTGGTGAGATGGCCCCCCATCTCTATTTTTAAAAACTAAAGGAAAAAAAAGAGAAAAAATAACTGAGTACTATAGTCTAGTCATGTTGACACATAAAATTACACATGCTTTGGGTAAAACTGAAAAATAGGTTTTCCCCAAAGTTCTCTCCTTAGCCATGTTTTTTCAAAGTCCTCTCCCCTGGTGATTCACATGAAAGTGTAGGAGACAGATCTCAAACCTAACCAATTGAAAATAAATTCTCGGTTCCCCGTCCTCACCCTGCTGACCCTCAAATCCGCTCTTTCATCCCATCTCAAAGTCATTACCAGATGTAAACTCCTTGGTCCTTGTCTTCTCCTGATCCAAGAATGAAAGCAAGAGACAGTTTTGAAGCAGCAAGCAGCAAAGTTTATTAAAGTGAAAGTTCACTCTTAAAGGGGTTAAGAGCAGGCACACATCCCAGCAGACTGCGGCCCCCTGGGGTTCCTGTGTAATCAGCAAGTGATAGTACACACCAAAAGGGGTAGGAGCGGGCACACGTCCCACTAGATAGTGGTACTGGGGTCTCTTTGGGTTTCTCCTTTTGTTTCCTGTCTGCCCTCTCCTTCTCCATGATGTTGTCATTTCTCCTTTTTCTTGACCAATGGGGATGTTGTCTCCTTCCTGCTGTCTGGCGGGGGGCAGTTTTTCACCTTCTATGACTAGGCCCAGATGTGTTGTGGTGCCCAAAGCCCACTGTGGGGGAGGGGGCAAGCTGCAATGTTGTACGATGTGC